>JAIPMN010001854.1:981-46205 GCA_020650975.1 Apostichopus californicus | reverse complement strand
GGAATCATATTCTAGCCCAACTTCACGTAGGTCCGCAAACGGTACTTTCACACTGTGCAAACATTAGTGACAGTGTGCGCTACCGTAAGTAATACTTACACGATGTTTTCTTTCGCTCGAGCATACACACATTTCCTATTCGTATTACATTTAAAGTGGTATGGAGGGTATTAACACATCTCGGCCCAAAAAAACTGCCTAAGCGACGTCCATGCCCCAATTGAAATTTGCACGTGGATTCTCTCCTCACATAGACATGAGGTTGTTCACGTCTGACATGTCTTCCAGTTACAACACTTACTGTTGCATTTATCGGGATATATATAAATAATGCGGCATAAAAGCATCAATCTTTCAAACTTTTTTGACTTTAGTGACCTTGCCACACGCAAATTTCAATTGGGCCCGAGATGGCCCGATGACCGATTTTTCCGTAATTTACATTGGGGCAGTCGGCTTCACTAAAACGACAAGAAAAAGCAGGAACAATAACACCTTATTAAATTTAGACCGTTAAGTGTCTCACGCAGTGTATCAAATCTCCTCTCTTCCCTTTCAATGTTACGTTTACGTTTAAGTTAAAAAATCGATGAGGGGCTATTGTCCCATTTCCGGCTTAGGCCCATATTTATTACAGCGTTAGTGCTGACTTTATCGCATGAGTTTCAAATATTTAGGGTCCCAATCATCTTCTGTGAAGTGGGCAGAACAAACTTTCATATTCTGCCATGAGAAACTCCTGGTGCGATGAAGTCTTTCCTGGTTCTCCTCACAAATCGTATCCAGAGTTTCCGATATCTCTTACTACTTTTTCCGCTTGGAAAATTGAAAAAACTTATTGTAGAGTCCACATTCGTTCTGTTGCATCCCCCTAACACGCAATTTATTGGCATTTTGCTAGTGGTTTAGGTTGTTTGTCGAGTCCAATATAGAGTAGGTTGCAACTAAACTTACACACTCAGTGCACACAGCTGAAGTACACTACGCCGAGCTCACTTTGTTATCATCATAATGACGTCACAGATCACGTGATCATCATATCGCTTTTCGCGAAAAGCCCAATTTTTGTTTAAAAAATCAACGAGTTTAGGAATTTTTTTTCAGCCTTTCCCAACATCGGATTGACTTGAATTTTCACATGTGTAAAACGGAAACCAACTACAATACTCTTGAATAAAATCGTGTTTTTTCGTCGATGCTGAAAATCACTATCGTTCGTCTTTAAGTTTTCAAGTTTGTAGTGGCAGTGTTTTAAAGTTTCATAGTAGTCTATATCTTTCCATAATGAAGGAGATGTAATCTAAATTTGTTGGTTCACTGAGTCCACAAGCACCACAGAGAGATGCTAATGGTCTTCTAGCTTCCATTTTCTGTTCCTCTCACTGCCTAATGAATTGTCTATGGCATGAAACAATCCATAAATAATGCTCAAGAGGTTTAAAAAAAAAAACTAACCAAGAATAGTGCACAGATGATCCCTTGTAGGCAATTGTTCAACTACCACCATTCAGAATCAACAAAACTTGAAACATCACAAACACACAGACACCCATTAATGTTCTGATAGTGGAATGATTCCAAGTGGAGAGGAAATTTCAAACCCTCCATGCATGCCACAGGTTTACAAAACACTTTCAACCAGTCAAACATAAATTATTTACTCCTCCAAATGACATATATGCAGATAGCAATACTTTCAATCAAATTAAGTTCAGTAACTAAGATCAAAATGAAACGCCAAATTCTGTAGATTTCCACAATGCTTCTAGCAAGATGCTTTCGTAAAGATTGGAGACAACCTTACCTTCAGACATGGTAGAGATGGTACCGACTGTACCGTTTGACAGCATAATCTGTGTGCCAGCAGGCAAAGTAGCAGTAGCCAGGGTGGCTACTCTCTGAGGCCCCGTCAGCTGGACAGTAACTGGGACTGACTGGGATACCTGCAGAGACGGGGGAAAAAACCAAACTTGGTAAACTTCTTCTGTCAAGTGCTTATCATATATTGAAGCCACATCATGCATCCCAATTAAACACACACACTCTTACGTATATTCAATTTGCAGAACAAGCCTCTGTCAATGTTAACATGTTGATCCACCCAACTTTGATATGCTCATTCTTTACAAGAAGGGCTAATTCCAGTGGAACAGAAGTTTCTAATCATAATATATTAGGTGATTGTGACACCTGACAAAACCAACAGAGAAGACTTATGCCACCAAGTCAGGCATCAGTTTTTGCATTTTATTGGATGTAACGGTTGGTATTAAAGCTCTAACACTTATTAACACTTATTCAATACTCCTCATAACCAGTGCCCTGAATCTCAAACGGATATCACCAAGAGAGAGATCTCATTAACACTGAGAATTAATACGGTTGTTTACCTAGGTCATTGACATTGATAAACACCATCTGTGACTAGAACAGCACAAAACTGACTTCTTAGGTCAGTAGATACACACAATGTGCTTTATCTACCATCAATGACAACAGGATTCAGGGGTTAATTCCAAAGATATCTAATCACACAACACTTTTTCTGCAGTATTTAGTTCAATTTCACAGAATAAACAACAACTTTGAAAATTCTTTCTTCTATTTGCAAGGAAACTTTGGAAAACTCCTTTTGGAAAGTCTAGCAGTCTACCAAAAATGAATCAGCTGTATAGTAACAGGTCACTGAACTTTCCTAAGTTTGTAACACACTTCATGCTGTCAATGGGATAAAGAATATGTTGATGTTTGATACTGCTAACAGTTTGTAAGTGCAGTGGTAAAGCATTAACAACTGAATGACATTGAAGCAATGTATTGAAGGACTTGGCTCTTTTATCAATTAATGATATTTATATATGAATTATGGATGTTTTTCAGAAATAAAAGAATGTGTCTATTAAAATGGGAACACAAATTCACACAACTAAAGGACTCATCCTAACATCATGTATAGCTTATAACTTAGATATTAAGTTTAGTATCAACGTAACCATATGATGGAGACGTTTACTAAAAGGTTTGTTGGTTCACTGAGTCCACAAGCACCACAGAGAGATGCTAATGGTCTTCTAGCTTCCATTTTACTGTTCCTCTCACTGCCTAATGAATTGTCCACAGTATCGAACAATCCATAAATAGTGCCCAAGAGGTTAAAGCATAAACTCAACAAGAATCACCAGACATGTGTTATATAATTATGATTTATTTGTCACATATTTGTCATTGGAAACCAGGATGTGTGCCAGTTGACAATGCTATCGTTGTGCATTATCTCAATGCCTGCTATTTATCCTCTGTATAGAAATCCAGGCTTTAAGGACAAATTAACTGGCTTCACAACATGAATCTCAGCAAGTTACTACCTTGTGTACTACTTCTTGGGTTATACAACAAGGTCCTACATACCTGTGTTACAACTCCTTGTTGTGAGGCCACCTCGGCAAGTGTCTGTACTCCTTGGGTGGCAGGCTGTTGTATTTGAATAGGTTGTAGCTGTATGCCTTGCATTGCTTGGAGTTGTTGTACTTGCTGAAATGTAACAGAAAGCACAAGATCTTTGAGGCATAGAAGGAAGGCTTTAAGGAATAGACAGAAACAACATTATTGCAAGTATTATCTGTGGTCTCTGGGATATGTTGCACTTTAAATTCTACTTTCAAGCAAACAGAAATAGTTTTTCAATAATCAATCTATATCTAACTAATTTAATTTTAATAGAACTACTCAACTAGAATCTTAGATGTTAACACAGCTCAGATGACAGTCATTCATTCTTTGGCAATCATGAGATGTCATTTTTAAAGATAAAAACATTGCTGTTTCAGGGAACCGTTTACAGGGTACACAAATGTCCACACTAACATCAAGGTGTGCCCAAGTTTGTACACACAAAAGTTCAGTTTGCTAACAGTGACAACTTTGGATGGGTTAAAAGTGGGCGGGGCAACCATGAGTACTTACTGTCACATCTGTCAAGGTAGCCACAGTATTCCCTGTATCAACTTGAATAAGTGAAAATGTGCCATCGTCATTGGCGACTGTCTGGACCACTGTGTGCGTTGGTAGAAGGCTAGTATGCTGTAGTTGTTGGTCCTTGTCCTTGTCCTCACTAAACTCTGGAAGCAAGTCCTCTCTTGCGTGGTGCTTATAACAGTTCTTGACAATGGTACGTAGTGCATGTGTCCAGGAGACCTTACACGGTGACAGACAGGAATGAGAGTTAGGGCAAAGAAATGTTCACGCCCACTGATTACATTACAGATAGAAAGTTACACTCTAGTTTGTGAAAGCTTAGTATCATCATGGTCACTTAAAATATTGCCCAATACACAAACAGCACTACAAACAGCACTACAACACGGTGGTAGATATCACCAGGAAAAGTTAACGCTGGCTCCTTGCAAAGTTGGAAATATTTAATCAAGTACCTCTGTCAAATCATTTTAAACCACATCGCCAAACCCAATGCAAACATGGTTACAGGTTTCCTTCTCTAATTATGTCAACCCCGACCCCTCCTCTCACCCCAAGAGGAGGACCCTCAAAACAAACAAAATAAACAGGAAAGATGACAGGTGCATCAGACAATCCTGAAAATTACATGAAACATTCAACATATCAGCGAATATCATCATCTGCACCTTTGTCTCTATACATATGTGCATTAAGTATCAGCATAGCCATGGCAGACCATGTAGCTGCACATTAACTTAATTTTCACTTTCTTAGATTCAGACACGCTCAATGTATCATCTCACCTTGGTTTTGTCTTCGTCAGATCGCACATCACTTCTCACATTGGCCCAGGGTAGGTCTGACGGCCACCAGGCCGGTCGACAGCTCTCTTTGCCCCACCCTGGTTTACCTCGACCGGTCGAGTACTTAAGCATCAGTGGTATGAAAGCCCTCAGCTGGGCCTGGGTCATTTTATCCACGGGAGTTGGGATGCCTTCTATTACAAGTGGAGGTAGCTCAAATTGGTTGGGGTTGTCCCTATCTTGCTTTGGTGCTTGGTGATTTAGCGCTTCTTGTAGGTCATTCATAACACTAGGCTTCATGTTGCGAATCTTGTAAGGAAAAGTTACAGCAAATATTACTATCCTTAACAACAACTTGATGCAAATATTGGCTTCAAGAAAACAAGAAAACAAGAAAACAAGACACACAAGAGTTTTCTTACATGCTGCTTGCATAAGAATCAGGAAGACTACATTAACTAACTGGAGGTCTAAGACTGCTCAAGGCATAGCAGGTAGGCAAACTTTAAAGACTATTACTACCATCGAATAATTTATCCAGTATTGCATAGCAATGGTCAAGTTGCTATATAGATGTTCAAATGAACAGCAGTTTTTGTACATGGGATGTGTTTCAATTCATATGAGACTAAAGCCCTCAAAACTGCCTAATTACATTTGAACAATTAATTATTCCTTGCTTAGGGAGGACATTGTAAAGGTATCATGCATGGTGCGTCTTTTCTTTGTATGTTAAAGTCAGAATGAGAGGTGTATCAGTTGTAACGTAAATATCTCCATGATATCAGTTGAGTAGACTGAGTCAGAAGGATCTACTAGAATAAACATCATGTACACCTCAGAGAATCATTGCAAGTAACATTCAAAGTAAAGTCACTCAGGAATGAACCAAGGCATGAAAACAAAACAACATCTCAGCCCCATCCTACCTCCCCCTCCCCCCACATCTCAGCCCCATCCTACCCTACCTCCCCCTCCCCCGCATGGAGTCTTATTGAGACATGTTGGTGATATAATGTGCTCCCTGAAGCATATCACGGCCTGTTGGCCGATGAACAAACTACGGAACAGCACATACAATGTTACTCAGTATCCAGTCACTAGATTGAAATTACAAGGGATAAAGCCAGACTTATTAAGAACAATGAAGAAATACAGAAATCAGCTTCTTTCAACTTCATTCCTAAGGTGCATCCTATTTCATTATTATTGTCCACATAGATGTACATAGCCCAATTATTTCATTAATGAATAACTGTGCTGTGAAAGAAGCTAGACCACAACCATAACTGTGACTGTTCTCTTCTCAATGGCCATCGACAATGTGACACATACAATGAGGGAACTAACCACATTCTCCAGAGGGGCAGCTCCAAAAACCTTGAAGTTATTTTCGGTCTTTCCTGGCGTGCAACAAAGGACAACTGCTTGCTGGCCAACTCTAGTTGTGTATTCATCAATCACATTCTTCAATTTCCTGAGTTTTGAAACAAAGAAAAACATTAAAACAGATGGTTGAAACAACTTCATTCCTATTTCGCCCAATGGAGATCACCACCAAATATTCAAGAGGATCAATGACATTGTGTTATGTGACACTGATTAAATTGAAAGGACCTATAAACCCCTCGATGCATCAAACAGCAACAAGTTGTAAAGCGCAATACTACATCTTTGAATGCTAAATCATACGGTCTATAAAACAAAGGTCCCACTGAAGAGATGCAACCCATTAAACCGTGACACAAAAACTTACCTCAAAAGCCTCTTCTGGATTCTCTTCCGTATTGATGGATTTGTTTCAAAGGAATGGGGGCGCTTCCTCTTCTTTCCTGTTGCTATGGCAGCCGCTGCTGCTACTCCAATTGTACCTGGAAAGAAGCAATATTTGAGAGTTCCCAAAAACTGATTCAAAATGGAAAATTTGTGTAACTAACTTTATTAATCTACATTTAGTCAAATTTCATGCTATTTAGTACATTGGTATGGGATTTCATTTAAAGATTCCACTTCACTTTTTGTTTCATGCTCAAATATTACTGTGCACGTGTCTTTCTTGTACTTATGAATGGCTTTGGTTACTGTTATTTGTTTTGTGTGACTATTTGAAAGCTTTGCAAGCTGGACGTATCCTGTTTCTTCTGTATAATAAACTTTAAGCTGATCCTGCCGCAAGGGTAACATTTTTCATCCCCACCTCAGTCTTCCTTTTGTCTTCTTAGATGCTCAGTAGCAGTGGGATTCTAACTGTTTTACAAGCCAGTTAAACTTGTTGCCAATATTCAACAATACATTGTGTTATGTTATTGAATGTGCATAGGATACACGTGTGCAAACGGTGCACTACATTGTAGAATTTGCACCTGTTTGATATTTGAGCTGTGCATTTGCATATTGGTATATAAGTTAGAGCACGCCGTCTGCTCGTCCTTGTTCACCCTGTCTCTCCACCTGTCAACAATTAATCTTGAACATGTCGTTCTATATCTGTCCTGTACAGCATGACTATGTTATGCAATAAAATATAACATGTTAATACTCAACGTCGACAGTGTTCTACTTGATTGCTTAAAGAACTCATATATTTAAACAAAGAAACATGACACATTGAGACAAGAAAATATTACAGCCCAACTAGTCACTATCTAGCAAACTACTTATTTGAGGGGAGCTTTTTACTCTCTAGTAAGATCAGTGCTGCTGTTATAACATACCTGCTGCAGCAAGCTGAGCTGTAACATCATCCGTCACTGCAGGGTTCAGTAGGTCAGAATCATCAAAGGGTGTGTCTGGAGAAGACGGTTCACTCACATCTTCTGTTATGGACATCATCTTGAAAATGCTTTAACTTGCATGCAGTTTTCTGAAATCTGGAACCTATCAGTACCATTTGAGAAATAAAAAGATTTGACAACCCATTATTTCACAGACCGTGTAAATGAGGGAGTTTCCACAAATTTAGAGGCAAAAAAACTTTTGTCATTTTTCATGAGTCTTGAGTTAATGTACACTACTTTACAAATCTAAGCACAGTTCAAGACATGCCCCCCCCCCAAAAAAAACACACTTTGCGTAGGATTCGGGTAATAAATTAGGAACGAGGTAGTATCAACATGAACATTAAAGGCCATGTACAATTCCCCAATCTTGTCTTAACTACAATTCAGTCTAATAATAATTGAGCCAGGTTAACTTTGGTTTAAAATAATGTTTGCACGGGGTATCCTGGGAACCCACCAGATGCGATACTACTTGGTTCCTAATTAATAACCCGAATCCTACGCAAAGTGTGATATTTTTTTTGCAAACCTATGGTGAGGCAAGGTTTTTCCCATGGACTTAGTGTAGTGGGCTACCATGTGGTCGAAGATAACAGCTATAAAGTAAGTATTCCATGTATATCTTATAACTGTGTCACAATTTCAGCAAATAAACAGAAAGTTAGGCTAGATTTGCCCATTGACTTAGTTTTTTTTTGCTACCATGTGGAAGAAATAGAAAGAATTCTTGCAATTATTGACTTTACATTTGTTTATTTCATAGAAGGAAAGACTGACAAGAAATTTACGAGATGTTACTAATGGATTATAGACAGGATAGCCTAACTAATGAACAAGAAATCGTAAGTGGCTTTTTAATAAACGTTTAATCCAAATGCGATCAAATTGCGCAGCTAAAGTGAACCCTGGGCCTGCATAATAGATAAGGCCGTGGCTATTCTTACAACCAGGAGTAACAATTATTGTTACTCCTGGTCGTAAAAATAGCCACGTTAAAGCAACTGCGCATGCGTAACCGGAAATTATTGTTACTCCTGGCCACTTTGAATAGATAAACTTAGCAAAAACTGTTTAAGAGGTAAATTGGATAAATATATGGTCTAAGCCAATAGAGGTGGAGAGCAAAGATAATCAGCGGCGGCAGTGCGAAGTTAATTATATGAATTTATTAACGAGATAAACTTAATGAAACTTGAAAGAAACATAAGCAAATATAAATTATTGAGGAAGGTTTTATACCTTATCTTACACCTATTTGAACATGAATACATTGTCAGTGGAGAATATAATTCATTTAGTATAGCATCCTGTATGTAATTTCTAGAAAATCGCAATACACAAGAGGGTAAATAATCTTTTTCAGGTACCCAGATACCCGACGGGTAATAGCTTTCGGGTACCCGGTTGCTGGTTTTTGGACCTGTGTAAACACTAGTTTAAATCCATGCAACACTTTAGTTAGGCTGTGTATAGCTAGGCCTATACATATTGCCTAGACTTGGGCCAAAGACCTAATGACTGTAATGAAAAGTGGGCTCACCGTATCAGCAATCCTTTAAGATCAATTCCTATGTAACTTTCAGCAACTACAGCCTAGTACTAGCCTAACCCTAGGCTATCCTACACCTTTCAGGTGCAAGCCTGGCATGACTGTTGGACTTGGATAGGCATAGGCCTAAGGACAGGCAAGTTTTTGAATATTTATATCAGCCCAGGCCAACTCCTCAGTCACTGCCATTAATTTCTCTGATTCTGAAGACTGCAAAGCCATTTGATTTTCTTCCACAAGGATTATTGAAGTAACTGTCAAGTAGAGCCAATTTCAGGTTTGGATTGCCAAATGCTGTGTGTACTACTCAATTGCCTCATGTGGGCCTAGATATGTAAAGAGTACTAGCACGTGTTAATGTGGTTTCTCAGGTCGCAACTAGCCTCGTAAATTCTTGGTATTGATATGTACATGTGCTTTACTGCCGCGCATGCCTAATAACAGGATCCCACTAAAGAAGAATTTTATATAACGGTAGGCTACACAACCTATGCTTATGTTTCAACGTGCTACTTCAATGCGACTGCGTACACAGTACAACGACAGCGCAAGCTCCCGAGAAAGTTTGCTACACCTGCGCAGTCGGTAAACTTGAAGCCGATTAAAATTCAAGATTAAAGCCTCTTAACAAATGATACCGACATTATATGAACGCCAGGATATTACTATGAGTCTTACGGTGGCTTCGATCAACGAACGGTATTAAATCGCCCAATTTCTGTAACTGATAGTGGTGACAGTATTATCACGTCTCTGTTGAAATATGTATGTTACGAGGCCCTAACTTCGTGTAAAATGGCTGATGCAGGCGGTTTGGTTGTTAGAACAAAAATTGTGTGAGAGTACACCTACTTGAACATCACATAAACTCTCCTTTCATTAATATGGTTATCATAAATCCAATAGATATGAAGACCTACTCGACAGTAAGTCTTTCTCAAGAAACTAAAGGAGTAGGTATTCTTAGTTGCTCCAGCCATGGTTCACATATATAAACACACCGTATAGGCTCCATATATAATACACTGTGCACTGAACATGAAGGCGATCGGAAACCATGAGCCTGCGCAGTATGAAATGGGCAACTTATTCCACAAACATCGACGATATGCTTTATTTCAAAAGCTTACGTGTACCTTAAAGAACTGCCAAATTCATAAACGATCCTAAATATCATGCAAAATGCAAAAGCATTGTCAAATTAGATCATACTTACCACGAATTGTAAGGTTCCCTACCTGCGCAGATGGTCTACGAAATCTACATATCTGAGCAGTATGTATGACGTCAAGCTTTGCCTCTACAGATTTGCATCCGCATAGGAGATTTTTGATAATCAACAATATTTTCATTAGTTTGAATAAAGAATACTACCCCCATTTAGTTGAGCATTAGGACACATAAGGAAAGTTAATTTTTAGTGATAATTTGTCCAATTAATGTCTAAGACGTTTAATAGAACAAATATAAATCGGTCGTCTTCACCACCGTTTTTAACTTACTTCATAGGACACGCAACACAGGATTGAGAGAATTTTCTTAGTGCACAGGTAATGTCAAACCTCGAAACAGGTTGCTATTATTGTACAGTAATTTCAATACATGCTAGAAAGAGAAAAATACGAAAGTATTAAGAATACTTAGAATTAGAATCATTGGTCCATCATTTTGTAAGCAGTAAGTGGTGGATTTGTCGATGTCAGGCGCCATCTATTGAATTTCAAGACATTCTAAACATAGTGTGTTGGACAAGAGAGTATGGAAAGCCGTTTTAACTGTTACCTCCTTATTCCTATATAAGTACACTTAAGTAGAGTTGTATTTTACTGAAAGGTCTGCTGTATAGACTCCAACTATAGCGCGCTATAATGGAAAAGTTTCTAGAGATTACGTATTCGACCTGCCTTGGTCGTAAAATAACCTCTTTTTACCAATTTGTCTGTAGACATGAACATGTTTCCACACAGTGTTTACACAAAGAGCCTAATGGTGTTAAGAAGCTATACAGGCTAATTGTCATGATATAAATATAAACAATTTCACTTAAGTGAAATTGAATTTAACTTAAGCTAAATTGAATTCTACTTAAGTAGAATAGAAATGCAATTAAGCTTAATATAATTGCATGCATTTGTTTAAAGTAAAATTCAATTCTACCTAAGTAAAATACAATTTAGCTGAAATTGAAGGATTGCTCGTCAATGCTTTGTATGCTGCAGTATTACAACATGGCTCTCGCTTCTAGTTCTACAGATCTTTCTGGTTTACAATGTGACTGAATTCTCTCAAGTATCACAAACACAGTGCAACATGTGATCTTGCAGTTAATGCAAGGGAACAATAATTTCAAGGACCTCAAAATAGACTTCGGCGATCATGTCAAGAAAACTTTGTCAGCATCAGCGATAGGTTGCATACAACAAGTACCCGTGAGGTGAATGAGTCCATTAACAGTCTAGTCAATTATATTGCACAGATTAAATTGCATGCTACAGAAAAATCGCAGCAACCATGGAGTATCACTGCTAAAATTCAGCAGAGAGGAGCTACTGGCAACTACGAAGCAGCTCGCATTCGGACTTCGCAGAAAGTGATGTAATTAGTAGCAAACTGATTGACCAATCACATTTCACCTAAGCTAAATTCTATTTCACTTAAATAAAATGCAGTTTAGCTTAAGTAAAATTGAGAAGCCATTTTGTCTAAGTAGAATAGCATTTTTACTAAGTGAAATTGCATTTTACTTAAGCAGGATTGTATTTTACTTAAGCTTATTTCAATAAAGCTTGAGCTAAATTGAATTTTACTTAAGAAAAATACGATATAGACAAAAAGCAAATGTGCATTCTGCCTAAGGGGATTACAATTAAGCTTGAGTAAACTACAATTCTACTTAAGTGAAATTAATTTTACTTAAGCTTAAATGTATTCTACTTAAGTGGAATTAATTTTACTTAAGTAGAATAAGGAGGTTAAAATAAAAGGTCTTGCCATAAAGAGAGTGCCATGCCTGTGGCAGTGGTGTGCACAGGATTTCAAAGTCGGGGGGGGGGGTGTGGATCTGTTAATAGTCAGTGCATGCACAAGGAAAAATTAAAGGTTAGATATACACATTTCGTTCTTAATTGCTGATCAACACTAATTGTCAGTGGTTAAGACAACTTATAATCAAGATAAAAACAAATTTTAACAAAACAGATTTTGACTTTGCAGCACTGGCATCAGTTAAATATCTTCAGTTTGCATAGCAGAAACTAATGGGAGTGGCTTAATTAGCTGGTGGTGTAACAGTGGGGGAGTCCTTTTATATTTATCAATCTTACTATACATAGGCAGTATAAGGGTTCCATTGCTTTGTATCCTTCAAACTCTAAGCTGACTGTGTAACATCCTGTGATAAGAATGGAATAGTTCAGATAGCTACAGCTTGACAGTTTTCATTTCAGCGGATTAAATCCCAAATGTACGCAGAAGAACAATTGGCACGAACAATCAAAGGTTAACTACATGTTGCCCCTTTGACTTGTCGGTCAATTACAATGTTTACAAAGGAACAAAGATTAAACAAAAGATAATCGATGAATGTCTACCCTCAATTTACTTTGAATAGCAACCAATACACATAGAGTTTAGCAGCTTAGTTACCAGAAAAGCAGTTGACACTTAAATACTTCTACAATGTACTATGAATGGTTTACCGTGAATCCATTGAAGATTACTAGTGTCCACATGGCATTGTGAAATAGTTTGGCTTTAAGATTAGCAGATGTCTCATTCCTACAGGTATTGTGAAGTTGGAAGATTGACTAATAGTAAGTGGTACCAAGAGGGGAGAGGGAGGGTTGGGGGAGAGCATTACTTTATTCTCAGTACAATGTTAGAAATCCTTATTTTGAAGCTGTATTTGCCAATGTTGGTACAACAGTGACAGGGTTTCTGCCAGAATTTTAAATGGGAAGACACCTCATGTAGGTTGACTTCAAATTTATACGTGCATGAGAATAAATTTGTTTAAAAAAATGATAAGAAATTGGAGAGTGCTTACACAATGAATGATTCATAACCCTGAAAAAAAATGCTGAGATCAAAATGTACATATTTATATCATTTATATTTTTCCAAACTGAATACTGAGAAAACCACATTTAAAATTGAAGCATGGATGTACTAAAATACAACCACACTTCAAAGGTTGTATAATTACACATGCAGCACACAGAACTGTAATTCTTTATGAAAAGTTAAGGTTGTACCGCAAACTATCCATTTTAATTGAGAAAGGTTCCATCTGGCATTAATGAGGGCCAAGTTTCAATAGATTGTTCAGCACCACAAGAAAAAGAAGGGGAAAAAATGCTGTTTAACATAAACCAATAAATTTCTACAAAAAAAAATAATGTTAAGAAAATCAGAAGTTTTACCTCTCTTTTTTCAACAAGTTCAATATGAACCAGGAATGAATTTTCTTACAAAGACTTTTGTGGCAATCATTAAACCTGCACTCTACAGTTGCTAACAACCACAGCACACTTGAAAAATTGCATAAATGTTATTAAAAATGGAACATGAAATCGGTGGTTACTGTCCTTCTTATGACATGTAAATTATTAGAACTTTATAGTGGAACAATTATTTATAATAGAATTGACTGTGGTCAGGGTAAAATTAAGGTTTCTATGACCGGGGGCCACTCTCTGTGAAGAGTGGCTCCTGGTTCTGCTGATAAGACTTTGAGTATATAAACTAGAGGCCTTTTTCTGTAATCCATCATGTTTACCTATTTTGATATACATATAAGCTATATATAATGCAGCAACAAGTTTACATGTGTGATTTACTCCTTTTTTTCTTTTGCTTTCATAAGAAACTTATGTTGGAGAGTGGTTGATTGACTGGCCAGTACTCAGCACCAAATCAGTTCCTGATATTTATCCTCAGGGCATAGTTTGGCAATTGATTGAGGACATTCAGCCCCTGGTACTTGTTTTCAGGCTTGCAGAGAAAGACAAATCCATTAAAATTCAATTTATGAACAAATTCTAATACTTTTATCTCACTGAGAGAAGATTACTTAGTTTGACAATTGGCAGGGTTATGGTTTCCAGAATGTGCTTTTAGTGCTTTGAACATTGCCCGACATTATTAACGATTGTAAATCAATGCCAAGTAAATGTCACTAAAACATCAACCCAAATGAAATAAACATTTGACTTAGCTTAACCTTCCAAAATTAAACATCAAAATTAAAAATCATGCTGAGGGATGTTGTCTGTCCAGTGTTGAAAACTCTCTTATGGAAGACAAGGCATTCCCTAGAATTCTAAACATTTTAGTTATTTCAAAATTGATTCAATACATTTGAGATCAATTTATAAAACTCTACACTGTATGCACAAGTATTAGGTAAAAAGAGGGGAAGGGATTGGATTCTGTCTACACAGGAAGACTTAAGAAACAAGTTTGAGGTATTGCTTCAAACTTTGCATAGAATTTGCTCTTACTTTGTTTCAATAAAAAAAAATCTCACATACTGAGAACAACAAATAAAAATAATGTTCCTTTTGCATTTACCCTGTAAGTAATGATATAACAATAGCACACATGGAGAGATTTACCTGACTTTATCTGTACATTATGATTGTTCACAGTATGCCGTCAATGTGAACTGTTGCTCAACGCACAATAAGTGAAATACCCTACACTTTCCCAACCTTTAATTTTGCATTGAAAGTAATAAGCAAATAAAAAGTTACCTGATCTTCTTGGCAGTGTTTGGTCCAAATTTTAGCTACCTAATTTTTTTGTTTTGTTTTTCTGTTTGCAAAAATACTTTCCTGGTGGATCTGCATCGCCAAATTACTTGAAGGCATTAAGGAGTGTTATATTAGACAAATAAATGTTTGAGGTAGGTAACAGATTTTGAGTGTGGTAGTAAAAGTTAGAGCACAGTTGCTCATCATTTGATTGTCTAACATATTTGAGCCAAGGCTGATGACTTTTATGTTACTATTTCACAGAGACATTGACATATGAAAGATAGATCACAAACACCTGGTAACCCCTCAGCTCCGAAATGTTCTTTAAGAAATGGACAAATTGTAAATCTCAGGTTTGGCAGCACAAAATGTTTTTCCCTTGTCCATGGGCATGGTAAAACAAATTACTAGTACAACAGCTACTTTGTGGTTACATATGACATGTTTCCTTTCTGTACGAAAACAAGACAAAGATACAGTACAGACACACTGTGTACTAAAACAATTGTTGTTGTTTTTTCTGTCCAGAGTTCATTTTTTCTTCTTCTTACCCTTCCCTTTACCCTTCTTCTTCTTTTTTGAGGCATCTGGCCATCCAAATCCTCTGACTTCAAGGAATTCCTGAGCTCCATGGGCAATGTAGTAAGCATTAGTCATAGCAGCAGGGCTGAGTAAATCCACTGGTTTCTTGGGAGCTGGAGATACTGACTTGGTTTTCCTTTTACCTTTTTTCCCTCCTGGACTTTTACTCCTGCCTCTTGGTAGTGCTTTGGCACTTTTTGAAAATCCTTTCTTTCCACCCTGGAAGACACAAGACAAACCACCATACAGGTTGGGATAGAAATGGCAATATTTGAAAACTTAGATAGATTAATAGCACTTTTCAACTGAATGTTAAGCCAATTGTACAATTAGTAATATTTTACTAATTTATTCTGCAATGAATAATCTAATAAAAAAATTGAAACTTATGTTGAGGGTTCACCAAATCCATGTTGTGGATTAGCAAAAACTTGAAAACAGGATTTGATAACTGTAAGACAATTTAACTAAAACAGTTCATTTCCAAACAAACATATGTTTACAATTTTTTCCCCTGAACTTGCTTCTCAAACTTAGTAAAAGGTACAAACAAATTTGAAATGATGATGAAGTACAGAAGTTGGGTGGTAGTCTATTCGTTTTTCTTTCTTTTCTTCCCTTAGAGCTCTACATGTGATGTCATATGGACATAAGTTATGTAGTATGTTGTGTATATGAGAGAATGAAATGCCTAGAGGTTCAGTGGGTGATGGCTTATTTTCCAAGTTCTAAAGCCGTCATCCAAGTCAATAACATGAAGAAAAACAGTATTATGAAACTTACCATTTATTTTTTTGAGTTGCAATAAGAGTTTTGCAGCCAGCTTGACAATCTTAAGTTGCTGCCTCCAAATTGTTCAGACCACTGTCCTTTTGATTTCATCTGTAAAAGTAGAAATAAACTTTGCCATTTGAAGGTTTCGTAATGGAGATCCAAATGTTGTATAAAAGATTAAACCTCTCCAAGTATCTTACTGGCAGCATCAAAGCATTTTATCGCACAGTAAATTTTAGTAATATTTCATTTTCCCAGTGCACTCTCATCACTGTCTGGGAATGCCAAGTCTAATGGTAAGAACCTCCATGAAAATAAACCTTTGAAAAAATGTACATCATTTAGCAACTAAAGCATGCAGAAAGTTTAGTCAATACAAATCACCGTTTTAGTAAGGCTTTGAAAGTGATATTCCTATTGATTGTGTCTATTTGACAGGGAGCAAGGGGAATAACTGGACCATTTTCATCCAGTAGCTGGACAAATGTGAATCACTTGCTGAAATGAATATGTAATCCAACATTACAAATCTTGACAAATGCAGATTTTCAAATTTTCTTGACCTGTTATGAGTATGTGCAGACTAAGGTAATAGCTGGGAGCAGTACTCACTGCTATACTCTATAGAAATATCAGCTCTTGAAAAATCAGTCTTGTGGAGTAAGTATCATCCCCACCCCTCCTCCTCTCACACCAACCATAAATTTACACAATACATGGCTGAATTCCCACTAAGTTAATCATATAATAGGATATCTCTATTTGTGTGTTGTATTTCCCAAATAGTTTATCCAACAACACAACACAAGGTATATGTTGTTTGATTCAATATCATTCAATTTCCACAACTAATGTTCGGGTTAGCCTACTCAAGGTACTGCTGACGTCTTACAGAGTTACAGTATTGGGGCCAACTTACGATTGATCCATTTCCACCATTGCTGTAGTGTAACTGTGCCGGAGGCTGAAGACATTCGTACGGGACCTGAAGTCGAACGGCTTTCACAGGAGAATGTATCGAAGTCTAGCGTAAGTTAAAGCAAAAAAAAAGTTAAATTTCAAACACTGCTGCTGGAACGCGCCTTCTCGGCTTGACTTCGGACAATTTTAAGCGATGACCATTTCGACAAAGAATAAAAGCAGTTCATTTAACAACTCTTTTCAAAGACCTTCACGTTAATTGAAACTAAACATATCACATTCACAACATACACGTTACAATGTGGGAATATGTTGGTACAGTACATGTCCGGTACGCGGTGACGATCGCTACAAAGGATCTCGCTGGTCGGTTGCTATTTACCATCAAGGTCGGTCAAAGGTCGTAACCAATGTATGCGAGGGCTCACAGAGCTACTATGCGATTTATCGGCGTTCTGTTTCAGTAATAAGGCACGTCACAGGCGCTTCCAACATGCACGTTATCATGACTGCAGTGTTGGTAAATTTACTTTTTAACAACAAAGTACCAAAAATTGGGAATTTTTTTGGAACTATTTCTCTGACTTGGAAGATAATTTAAGCCAAATTCTCAGCAATGCCCACCATTATTGCAGCACAAGAATAGTTTAAAATTATACAATGCCTTCAAATTTCATATCTAGTATTTATTTTACCTTCTGCAATAAAATAATAAATACTTTTATATCTGACTTTAATCAACTTGCAATTTCTTTTAACAAGGGTACATACGCACTAGAAACTAAAAACCCCTCTACTAAATTTGCCAAGGGACCCAACTACTTGAAACCATGCACAGTATTATAACATGCCAATAAAAACAATTCTCATTGACGTTTTCCACATCATTTTGTTATTGGCAAACTGTACACCTCACAAGACGGTTTTTGGTTATGCTCTGGAGGTTCGACAAAGCTTAAACTTCCTGACATAAATAATAACAAGTGATCAAATGTTTATAAATAAGAGTGATGATTTATTTACAGTGACATCATACTCAATACACAACAGACATATTTAACTCATTCTCTAAGAAGACAGGAAGAAATACTAACATGAAGGCTTCATACCATTACCAGGAAGGAATAGACATTGGGGTTAGTCCCAGTATAGTTACCCATTCTATGAAAAGGAACAACATCTGTCTCTTCATTGCAACAAAAAATTACAACCACTGGGATCAAAATTATTATTGTCATGAATAAGTTGCGGTGAACAGCAGATAGTGTCAACAGATATTCAAAGACCAAAAGTGGTTACTTTATATGAAGGCCATCATCCAACTTTTACATTTGCTCTTTTATGGCCAATCACAGGGTAAACTAAATATGTTTTTAGAAAACTTTTGACATGGTCTAAGTTGAGAGCAATACACAACCACAAGCTTTTAACGGATGAGTTGAATTTAGGCAGGGAAAGAAAAAAGCATCAATTTTGATTGTCAAATCCAAAGTGATTGATAAAAGTCTTCTATGAAGATAAGTGTCTGTCCATTAATATGCACACCATGAAGAATAGTCTCCCACAGAATCTGGACACATCATACATTACATATGAGTATACAACTGGCAGACAATACACCCTGATGAACAACCAATTATTAAGAACTGTGGTATATTCTGTGGAAGAACATTGGTAGTGAGCATCAAGTCAAGTTATATTTAAACTCGTTTAAAGTGACCCGTAACTAATGCAGTTGATAGGTCACTGGTATATACTCCAGGTATGCCAACAAGTCAAATAATTGTCACTTATGTCAAACTTCATCATTGAACATCTCTTTACAGCCTTAAAACAGTTTTTCTTGTTAAGACAGTTTTCCTCTTAGCACTACTCAAAGTCTGAGACAAACTTAGAAGGTTAGAATCTTACAGACAGTATGCTTTCAGAAAGGTTTCAGCTCTCATGAGCAAGCTAAGGGTAATACTTGGCGATGACCTTGAAGGGAAGCTCATTATCACATGAGAGCAAAGAATGTTTCGTTTTCAGGAAATATCTGATACACAGAAGTTCAATGAAGAACAAATAACTATGAAAGCTCAAATTGTGCCTTCTGTGTCTACACATATATCTAGTTGATAGGAGAGCTGTTATGTAAGCCAAGATACATCACACAATATCATTTTAACTTCATGATATAAATTTGATCCATAATAATATTCTATGATTCCTTCTCTAAATTCACACTCTTTAGAGATACATTGATCTCACACTGAGAAATTGAAGTACCTCATGTCAACTAATGCTGAAGACACACATTATTTTTATTAAATATATTCCTACTAGCCAGAAGACATATAGCAGAGATATCCATAGTTTATGTAAGCATTCAGAGAGGTTGGTCCCTACCATCCATATTGATGTATCAACGATTAACCAAATCAAGTTTAATATACAGCGCATTCTTCTGTTCAGTCAATAACCTCCATTTCATTTCTTTCGAAAGCAAACACATTCATACTCGGAAATAAATGAGGAAGAAAATAGACTAAATTTTGTGAATTCAGAGGTCAAAGCTCATCCAATGACTGAAAAGAAAGGTTATTTGAGTCAGTGCTACCAACCATGGCAGGTGGGCCAAAGAGTAACACCCATTTTTCTTCCTCAACAATACTTGAAATGCACCAATTTCAAATGTTTTCCTCTACTTTTCACTTCACGACTTGGACCTTCAGTTGCAGGAATAAACTCATATCCATAGATGACATTAAAGGACACCTCTTCAATTGCTTGGTTTAGGGCCCTGTATGCCTCTCAAGTCTTCCAGTCTCACCTCCTTATAAGTAAGTCACAATGATTCAGGGCTTTCCCTTAAACTATAATATTGTCTTTAAGCAGAAGATCCCAATCAATCTGGGTTGAAAACACTTCTCTGTCCAACCAAACTTCGTAGAACCTCTTGAATTCCTCGCTAAGTTCTAGGCAATGACCGAGTACACTTTGTAAATTATTATCAACAGCCTCCAGCTCGGGGTCTTTGCCGGGACTACTCTGTTCGTAACGCCTGGAGTTGAAACGGTCCACGCAAGCTCTGAGGGCACACTCCTCTGCTTGGAAGTCCCATGGCCTTGCATCCATGTCTGTAAAAGGGAAAATCATAACTTTCATTTCCTGAACCTTTTGGAGTGTAGTATAGTTAGTATTTGTAGCCACATCTATGAGATTTTTACACAACATGATTTGTAGTTACATATGTGTGACATGTTATGCAACACATCTATGTTTACACTTCCCAAGAAACCAATGCTCATAACTAGTGTAACGTTATGAATGAACTAGTCAACAAATGTATTGCCCAATCCTTATATTCAAATATGTTCGAATATATATAACTGTTAGAAGAATATTGTAGGCATATAAGCAATATGATGACTCTTGTTACTTGCAAAGAACCATCCTTACTTGTGGTTTAAATGCCTGATTCACCACTGATGCAACAAACCAACAAACCGTATACCACTGATGTGTATCTGTGTGTCAAGAAGCTACCTTAAAAGCAAAAATAGCTTCCATGAGCAGCCGCAAAAAAAGGTCAAAATTACCATTTCCGAAGACCCAATCATCGTTGAGTCTGTGTCGTACTTTGGAGTAGATTGCAGACATTGTTTTCATGTTACTCTTCCTCCACTGTCTTCCCAGGTACTTTGTTTGAACTTTTAAAAGTTTGAGGACGTACAACTGCATCAATGGCTGCTTGACCTTCAAGGCTCTCTTGAGAATGGGAGCTGATTTAAATACCACCAGCATCTGAGAAATAAAAAAAGAAAGAAACATGGTGGTTATATTCATCCATCATGTACGAGCAGTGATCATAAAGTCTGCAACGGGCCGGATCAGTTAATGATCTAGATCTCCCTCTTGACTTTTCCATGCAGCAATTGAGGATGGTAGCATACAGCAATGTTAATTCCAGGATGACTTATTAACCTACATCTCCCAATTTGATGCTGAATATTTCATAAGAGTATGACAGCATGGTGAAACTGGTATCCATGACCACTAAGGCTCGGTACGGATACCCATGACACAAATTAAGGGTGGATGCAAGGCAAGGGTGCACCCTCTCCAGTGTCATATCTATAACAAAACACCCCACATCGAATTCATCATACTCTGAGGAAGTAAGCCTATAGTTATGAAACTGAGTGGAATCCTGTCCACCTGTCTGGCAATGCACCCCCCCCCCCCACAGCTTGAAACTACACAATGTCAATATCTGCCATTATTGGGTAACAACTGCCATATTATTACCAGACTTATTAACAAATTGCTTAGAAGATTTCACCAAAACTGCAAGAGTAGGAAAACTGCTGTAATTATAACATATCGAAGTCCAAAAAATGAAACAAAATTATTAAAGTTGCTAGTGAAAATAAAAAGAATGCCCAAGTACCTGAAAATCTAGACCTAGCCTAGTTACTATGGAGACATCAAAATAGATCACACCATATAATATTAACTACTGTAGACCTAGCCTTGTATAGGCCCAATGTTAGTATATAATACTATCTGATGGTTAGGCAAGTATTTTATAGTTGCTGACCTAATTGGTAGGTACACAAAACAATCACATATAAATTGCTTCGGTTTAACAGTCAATACTTACCATCGTTCTCGAGTGCTTCCACTTTGTTAACTTGTTGAGGATACGCAGAAGGTTTATGCAAGCGAAGACATTTCGCCAACAGAAAACTTCGCTATCACCAGCCTCCTGGGAAAGTAATATAAAAGAAATATTATCAGAAACTTATCAATGTAATTTAATAACTCACTATTTGTTCCCATCATCTGTTTACCAGACCATGAGAATGATTCCCTTCCTGGTAGGCACATCAAACAGGGGAAGGTACCATGTGGTCTTACTATCCCATACTTTTTACATTTTTACTCTTTTTACATTAAATTACATCCTGGTTGACATCATGTAGGAGTAGCAACTTCAGCAGTCACAAGTTTTTATGTTTAGTTTGGAAAGTTAACTCTTGATAATAAAGTAAATTATGAAGCAGAGAAGTGCATTAACAATACATACCAAGCTATCCGCTGTTAATTCTGGTTGATCACCGATGACGCAGAAGGGAAAGTCAATGAGATGAATGCTGACGAAAAGAATACATAGAAAAGTCATAGAAATATAGATGATTGAAGGAGAATTAACAATTTTCAATGAAATGCAAACACATTAACACTAGGGCCACAGTAATCTACAAGTAATCCTTGGTAGGGTATAGATTACAATTAACAACCACTGACCTGCTTTACCCCCTAAGTGTATAATTTTCCTGTAAGACTTATTGACACACGGTTGCCCATGGTTACCCATCTCAACATTTACTGAGTGATTTTACAGTTATAATGGAATCATGCAAGAAATTTTTTGAACCAAACAAACAAAAAAAGGCAAAATAATTTAACTGTGTAACATATCACCACCCAATCAAGTTAGCATTGCAAATATATAATATATTAATATTTGGTGTGTCATCCAATTTGGTAGAAACAATAAAATAAAAATAACACATCATTGACTTTTATAAGGCATGCTTTCAACGAGTTAATGGATATCACTTAAGTACCCTTCTGATGAAAGATATTTATATTAGCAAGTGCAAATTAGATACACATGAGGTGAGATGCAGTACATCAGAATTTATACCATTAAACCCACCCAGAATCAAATTGGAATAGTTTTTACTAGTTTTACAAATACTGACACTTTTAAGCTGTCATCCCTAAGGAAGTAAACATGTTCAACCAATGACCATACTCTGATACCAAACAACAAATTTCTAGAGTAAATAGGTCTCTTCTAATCATAATGTAGTACCTCTTTATTGCCTGTGATTGGTCAATGCAGGGCCAATTATGAGGTCAATTACATCCCCCACCCCCCATTTTGAATTTTTGAATTTTTCTTTAGAATAAAAAATTTGTTCCCTGGGCCAAGTAATTGACCACAGGCCTTGAGGCTATACCCCTCTGCACCCCCCATCTCCCCTTGGGTCAGGCCTGGTTCAATGACAAATTCTGTTACTTTTACATGATTTACCTGTTCTTTGTTGCTATGTGACTCTGGATGTTTTGATTGAAGAACTTCAACACCAATGGGATGCAGTTGGCAAACACTAGATGCTGGCTCATGAACTCAAACTGACAAAAAAAAATGTTGTATATAGATAGTTAAGAATCTTTAGTTACCAAATGCATTTCAATAAAACCAATCAGTGTGTGCTCTATACAAAATAATTCTCAACTCAACCCCTTACAAAGGTTTTATTCCATGAAGTCTTTTTTCTTTTTTCATAGAGCATTTAAAGATACTCTTATTATTAAGTCTATAGTGGAAGAAGCATATTTTTGTATGTTTGCTATTCCAATGTAATGTTGTTTCTTCTTAATGCAGGTTTGTTGTTTCCCCCCCCCCCCACCCCCTCAGATGTATAAAGTAACATTCCTTTCGGCAATTAATAATGATAGATTCTTGTTTTTTTTGTCTCTTGACACTTTACCTGATAAACATGGTTGAGTTTGAAATGTTTCAGAAGCAACAAGAGCAGAGCTGAGATAGCTTTCACAATGATCTCTTTGTGTCTGTTTACATCGATACCAAGCTTCATCGACTGCGGAACTGTAATTCTGTGACAAACAAATAAGAGACAATCATAAACAAAAATATAACAAGGTAAATAATAAAGTCAGAGGTTTAGACAATTGGATCCAAGCAGTATCTTATTTCTCAAGCCATCTCATATTTATGCAAAGGTCCTTGTTAGTAGATTAGCATTTGGTTAACAGCTCTTTTTATATGTTAAAGAAAAAACAATTAAATTCACTGGTAAGGATAAAACAGAAAACATTGCAGATCAGTTCTACCTTCAAGATGGCAAACTCTGACACTTACGGCATTTCTTCCGGCAAAACATCAGCCAAGATGTTGATAGAATCTGTTTTGGCCTTTGATGTCGGTGCAGCGGCTAAAAGGATCTTGAGGAGGGATATCTACAAGAAAATGAATGACTAATCAATCGAACTCATTTTTAACCAAGCAGGAACTTTAGACAACTTTGAACAGGTCCAGGAATAAGTACAGATTCTTGATTCTTCTATCCATACAAGAATGTACAAAACCATAAACTAACCTTGTCCAGCTTGACTTGCATATACAATACATATGACAAAGTCTACACAGGCTGAAAATAGCAATGTATTTAATGGAGGCATACCTCCCTCGACCTTGACATTTCATTTGATGTAATTTTAGCCGTTTCTGTGCAACAAATGTTACATTGCCATGAGTTATGGGTTTATCCATCAAAATGGAGCTTGCAGGTGAGATTCTTGACTAGTTTAGCAGCTCCCCCCCCCCCACCCCCTCCCAACCAGCTAGCATCAAATGAGCTTTGAGATGCATCATTGAAGGTACATGTTGAGTTTTTGATGTAAATTTGTCTGTGCTCTGGCTAAGCCATGTCACAATTCCACATGATTTGATGTCTTTGGTTACAATTATTTGGTCTCTCTTAATTACTATCTAATGCAAACCTCAAATAAATATGTCCTCTTTTGCTTCATATGTAAATA
Source organism: Apostichopus californicus (assembly GCA_020650975.1). Lineage (NCBI taxonomy): Eukaryota > Metazoa > Echinodermata > Holothuroidea > Aspidochirotida > Stichopodidae > Apostichopus > Apostichopus californicus. The sequence continues at coordinate 21,463 of JAIPMN010001854.1, read as the reverse complement.
CTGTGTCTAATTTCATCATGTCTGGTATGACTTTGATTGACTGTATGTAAACCACTTAAATTTCTGTGTTTGAAGGAACTTGTTCCTCTTAAACTGTCATGTATGCTACCACTTCAACACAAAATGCAGCTTCAACATATGTCAGCATGATATGTAATGCAATGTAAGCAATGTAAACATATCAATGCAATATATGCATGACATGTAAGCATGATATGGTTGAATTCTGCCAGGGGAGTATATAGTGTAGTTATAGTATGTGCCCATGAATACAAGTATCCCATGCACTCACTAACACTTAGGCCTTTACAAACAATTTTTGTAGGCAGATGCTGGCTGAAAATCTTAACAAATTGTCTTCTCTTTCTACCTTGCAGTGACCTTAAAATATACTTCTTAAAACATAATTAAGCATTTTACTAAACACACACGATTATACAACTACACCTTTTATCATAACTACAACTCAAGGAACCATGTACACTGTCTTTCTTACCATATACTGTGGCAAGTTGGCTAACATAGCCTGGTAGAGGATCTCAGTGGGATTGTTAGGTATAGTCTCTTCAGCCTGAAACAAACAAGTAAAGCATTAGGGAAAAAAAATCCTAACAGCAGGGTCAAGATAATCAAGAACAGAGTCCAGTCACATAAATTAATCAGATCAATCCTGGTCAAAACTTAACAGACATGGTAGCGTACATCTAAGTAGATTCATCTTGGTAAAGTGGTGTAAAATGCAGGGTCAAGGTCCCTTCAAGAACATAATCCAGTTACAAAATCAGGCTAACCCTGGTGAATCTTAACAGAAATGGTGAAGTACATTTTCATAGTTCTTGTTCAGTAAAATGTGTACAATATCATTAAAATTCCTTTAACTACACATCTACTCACAACTGCATTCATCTGATGGTCATAACCAAGGAGGTATAGTTTGACAGAACCAGCTTGACTTTGTCCCTGTTTTTCTGGACTGAATTCTATTTTCAGTTGGTTTCAGGTGTATTCACTCACACCTAACTGGTTACAGGTATATTCACTCACACCTAACTGGTTACAGGTGTATTCACTCACACCTAACTGGTTACAGGTGTATTCACTACACCTGACTGGTTACAGGTGTATTCACTCACACCTAACTGGTTACAGGTGTATTCTCTCACACCTAACTGGTTACAGGTGTATTCACTCACACCTAACTGGTAACAGGTGTATTCACTCACACCTAACTGCTTACAGGTGTATTCACTCACACCTAACTGGTTACAGGTGTATCCACTCACACCTAACTGGTTACAGGTGTATTCACTCACACCTAACTGGTAAGAGGTGTATTCACTCACACCTAACTGGTTACAGGTGTATTCACTCACACCTAACTGGTTACAGGTGTATCCACTCACACCTAACTGGTTACAGGTGTATTCACTCACACCTAACTGGTAACAGGTGTATTCACTCACACCTAACTGGTTACAGGTGTATTCACTCACACCTAACTAGTTACAGGTGTATTCACTCACACCTAACTGGTTACAGGTGTATTCAATCACACCTAACTGGTTACAGGTGCATTCACTCACACCTAACTGGTTGCAGGTGTATCCACTCACACCTAACTGGTTATAGGTGTATTCACTCACACCTAACTGGTTACAGGTGTATTCAATCACACCTAACTGGTAACAGGTGTATTCACTCACACCTAACTGGTTGCAGGTGTATCCACTCACACCTAACTGGTTATAGGTGTATTCACTCACACCTAACTGGTTACAGGTGTATTCACTCACACCTACCTGGTTACAGGTGTATTCACTCAGACCTACCTGGTTACAGGTGTATTCACTCAGACCTAACTGGTTACAGGTGTATTCACTCAGACCTAACTGGTTACAGGTGTATTCACTCACACCTAACTGGTTACATGTGTATTCTCTCACACCAAACTGGTTACAGGTGTATCCACTCACACCTAACTGGTTACAGGTGTATTCACTCACACCTAACTAGTTACAGGTGTATTCATTCACACCTAACTGGTTACAGGTGTATCCACTCACACCTAACTGGTTACAGGTGTATTCTCTCACACCTAACTGGTTATAGGTGTATTCACTCACACCTAACTGGTTACATGTGTATTCTCTCACACCTAACTGGTTACAGGTGTATTCACTCACACCTAACTGGTTACAGGTGTATTCTCTCACACCTAACTGGTTACAGGTGTATTCACTCACACCTAACTGGTTACAGGTGTATTCACTCACACCAGACTGGTTACAGGTGTATTCACTCACACCTAACTGGTTACAGGTGTATTCACTCAGACCTAACTGGTAACAAGTATATCCACTCACACCTAACTGGTTACAGGTGTATTCACTGACATCTAACTGGTTACAGGTGTATTCACTCACCATTGATAGTGGATGTTCATTTATTTCTTCCTCTTTCTTGATTTGCAATTCAGAGAGAGATATGTAAACATGCTGTACAAGGAAAAATGAACAGTGAAAACAGTGTTTGTATTTATTGAAAATAATGTGTGTGGAATATATTTATATCAATTCATTCATTTATACCATTAACCTCCACACAGAGGAAAGCCTACAACAGCCAACTACCAAAGACACTAATTTCCTTGTGATCACATTCTCAAAGCATTCACGACAGATGATGTCATCACAGGGTATTGTGGAAATGAGGTTTATCAAAACAATGTAGGAAGGCATTTACGTTATTTCAAAATTCATTCTGCGATGACCTTTGACACTGCATGGTTACTATCTTGTTACCAAAGTTCATGAAAGGTCCTATTCAAGTTGAGCCAACACATGCATTGGTAATAATCTTTAAACAAAAAATCCTGAACTATGCCAAATCAAAGTTAATGGCAATATATAATGGCTATATACAAACCGACATGAGCATATTTGCTTATGGAGTTGATACCAAATATTTTCATGACGTTTTCAAACATAAAAAACATACTATTGCAAAATTGACACTTACCTTCTTTAATACACTGACACCCTCGTGGATCGGTTGTGGTAAACCAGCAAGAGATTCTCTATCACTAAAGGAAAGAAAAAGAAAAGAAATACCTTTAACCAGTCTATATCACTTTCTGGATTCCAAGCAAAAGGGGACCAATGTGGCAAGAATAATCTTGCTGCTGGTAAATAAATTAGACTGTTTATTGCAATACAGACAAATTTTGGTCTTGCAACTCTGGTGTAATATTTCAGTTTCATTTGAAACTTGCAGTTTATTTTGCAAACCTGTGAAGTTAACTCCTAATTAAAAGATAAAAAGGAAAAAAAAACTGATAATGCTATTTGTGTTCTCCTTACATCTCTTGTAACAGCAGAATGTAAAACAAACAGATTGGGCTATATCTGCTGTTGACGAGCTGTGAATGCAAAAAGTAGCTTTACATCATGTCTGAGTATTATGGTTTGAAAGTCTCTCAGAATATCCTATTTCAAGACCTGAAGGGTAGGTGACACTTACAGGCTACCTTACTAGACAACAATTCTTGATTCCTTCTTTTTATACATCACAGGTAAATAAGCAAAGCTTATTTAACAATTAAAAACTTCAGCAGATGGGATGACATTGAGGAAAAAAAGTTCTTACTTTCCAACTTGATAACCAACAAATTTTGCTCTTGTGTGGTCCAGAAAATTATCCAATTCTTTCTCTCTGTAAGAAGAAACAACAAATAAAACATCCAAATACTTCAATGATGAAAAGAAATTTCGGATACATGTAGTAACATACAGTTGATCAAAAGCCTACATTCAAATAATTGTTTTCAAAGGTAATTAGTGACTCCTCATAAACTGAAATTGTCAGTAGTTCCGACCATTTCCTTTGTGTCCTAATGTTCCATCTTCCACTGGGAGAGGGGGAGGATGATGAGGAGGAGGAGGAGGAGGAGAGAGGAGGAGGGAGAGAGGGAGGGACAGGGAGCAGAGGAGACTGATCCTTGGACATACTTCTCAGGCCAAACTACAAAACGAATAACTTCATGTTACACTCCCCATTTTTTAACACTCTATCCTAAGACCACAAACCTGTATTACTGCTACTTCTAGTACGGTGTTAACCTACCTGACTTTTGGAGTCCACGGTAATATCCTGGGTTCTCTTGGTGTATCTGGCGGTCTCATGTCGACCTCCTCATCCTCGTCACTATTTTCATCCTTTCCGTTCTCATCATCTTCATCGCCATTGTCTGATTCTCCAGGCATTGGCTCATCTATACCATTCTGTTTCACAAGGCTCTGCAGGACAAGCATAAAAGAAGGAGTTCAGTATTCAGAGTTCAGTATTCCAAAGTAGAAATTCCCTATATGTAGCATGTTATAATGACAGTGGATCGATGAAACTGTACTTGGTGGCTCTGGAGAGGAAAGGGGTGGGGCAGGTGGAGGGGTTGATGGTGTACTGCTGAAGGCTACCAAACAGCGCTAGCCATGGAAGCTGGAAGTACGAGAGGAGCACGTTCAGGAAATAATTTAGTGGTCATAATTTGTGTGGCAGCTGTTAGGTTTTTCAAATGTTTTGTTGTCATGAAATACTGACGGTACTAAAGGTCCTGTAACGTGGCAATGTTGCTATGTGGCGCCACATAAAATATGCCTTGCGAATTACATAAAAGAAGCACTCTTATGGCCTAACTCAATGTTTGCGACGTAGCAATGTTGCTATGTGGCGCCACATAAATTATGTACCGCGAATTACATAAAGGAAAGCACTCTTATGGCCTAGCTCAATGTTTGCAACGTGGCAATGTTGCTATGTGGCACCACATACATTATGCCCTGTGAATAACATATAAAAGAAAGCCCCCTTATGGCCTAACCCAATGTTTGTAACTTGGCAATGTCAGTACAAAAAACAAGGGAAGGATCACAACAAAACAAATATTATCATTCACAACCGGCAAGTGTGCAGGATAAGTTAGGTCCTTTTTAGAGCATCATTCTGCATACGACTATGTAAAGTGGCTTTAACTTTCATTACGTTGCCTTCCTAATCGACTTGAAATTCTCTGCAATAATAGGACATATTGAACAATAATATGACAGGCATGTTATTGCACACTAATGCAAATATGTGTATTTTATCACCAAATTTATCACCAAACCTTAAATCATTATTAAGAGTATGAGACCAATTGTTCAAGTAAGACAGATATACATATTTAACAAACAAATTGAATCATATTTTGTTTCTATTAAAGGAAGCAAAGTAACCAATATCAAATAGTATATAGCAAAAAGCAAAAAGAAAACAAGAGCTTTGCTCTCCACTGTTACCATCAATGATTTATTTAAGAAATATTAAATTGATGACTGTAATAAAATAAAATTCAACTCAAATCTTGCTATGCAACTTGCACACAGAAGTGGAAATTATTGCACAACAAAGCTATACACATATACACTAACCCTTTTGCTGCCTTTTGTACCCCTCTTCTGTGGATCAAGGATGTCCCCTACCCCTGTGGGGGGTGAGGAAGCTCTCATATTCCTCGCTACCTCCATTGTCTCTTCAGGGATAGGCTGAAGTCCTGCTTTCTCCCTTGCAGCTCTCTTCATGGTGTTATAGTCATTCAAGGTTCCCAGTGAATACTAGAAAAGGTACAAATCAAATTTAGGATAACGTTGATCTACAATAAAATGGGTTCATATTAATTCTTCATCATCTCCGTTAACCTCAACTTTAATTCACACAACAGTCTTTAATTAGTGGAATAATCTTTTTTGTCTTAATGTTATGTTAGTAATACTAGCAATTGTCAATCTTTACTCTCCTATGAATTAAACTCTTCAGAACCGACTACAACGTCTGGAGCTAGCTAGACACTCACAACTCACACTTTCCATTTGAACTAAACTGCTCACAAATAAAGTGGCAAGTGTAACTTGTTGCCACCTCTCCCAACTTTGGGGATCACCACACAGTTCAGCAGCTGACACACTAGATCAGGGTTTCCCAAACTTTATCCCCCCACGAACCCCCTGTGGATGTCAGAGTTGTCCACGAACCCCCAACTTTTCGAGACACGATCTGAGTCATTATTATACTATATAATACGCATCACAGTGCTTCGTAAAAGATCAAGTTCATTGTGTAATATTGTAATGAAAAAAAACAAGAGATGAACAAATATTTATTTGGAAACTTCAAGATCAGATCAGCTCTTTATCTTCACGACGTACTGTCATGTGTACACCAACTTCACCAAAGTCATGCGGCCTATGTCTGTTTCATAATTCAGTTATTTATCTCATGCACGGTACGGTACTACTATGGCAACAAATGCGTATGGTACGCGAAAAGAGTTTGTCGATAGGTACGACTTTTGTACATTACTAAATTATATGATATATCAGATTTTAGTTCAACAAAAGTACTCTAGTTTTGACTTTCAGAAACGCCTCGTGAACCCCCTGGGATGGACTCACGCACACCCTGGGGATTCATGCACCCCAGTTAGGGAACCCTTGCACTAGATTCTCTCTAATAACTCTAGTGAAGTTACCACAAACACATCCATGTAAGACAAACTGTACAGTGAACTAATAGAAGTTGGTTAAAGTATAATGATTCTGAGATATGGGTACATACTGATTCTACTGTTTTATATGAAAGCTAACTTACAAGAATGGCCTGTTCTGCTAACCATTACTCTCAAGGAATTCCTGAAACACCACCATGTATTAACTAAATCTCTTAAATTATACACATACAATAGAAATCCACTACAAAGATTTATCTCTGCTGACATGGGAATTTTGATGCAGTCACCTGACAAGTGAACTAAAATCAGGTGTATATATAAAGAAAGTTTCTTTACATTCACTAGCTACCTTAAACTTTCCCTCAAAAGTCAACGAGTGATTTTCTATCAGATTTCAGACTCACCATCACGGTCTTCCACAGAAGTAGAAGGATCTTCTTGATTGGAAAATGAGGAGCGTGTCCACTGCAGAACTTGGTGACCATTACAAACAGAATGATAGCTAGAGAATCATCACTGTGCACTGGTTGAGCTGTGACAAGAAATGAGATACTTTATGAAAATAACTTTAGAATATCCATGCATTACACACAGTGTTTGTTCTTATATATTCAAAAAGATTATTGGTTGATGGTACCAAAAAGTAGTGAAAACTGCCTTACTCAGGTCATGTTATCATGAAAACATTTTCAAATACAAAGATTGTCACAAATTTATCAACATCATGTACTATCAAAGAAATGCTACAAACTTTGTTTTTGTAACTTTATCGACACTGCATGCATATTCAGCAGCTATCTTATCACTTCATGGCCCCTTTAGAGATATACTATTGTTTAGTGGAGTGTTAGCTCAGTGGTTAACGCCTTCCAATCATGCCTTCCAATCATAAGGTACCCGGTTCGAGTCACTCCAAGATTAGCTCAGTGGAGTGTAAGCTCAGTGGAGTGTTAGCTCAGTGGTTAACGCCGGTGCCTTCCAATCATAAGGTCCCCAGTTCAAGTCACTCCAAGATTATAATAATCATTTAATAATCAATAAAACTGCCAATCAATTACCAACCTTTTTTTTCTTGTAATACCACTAGTTCCTTTAAGTTTATGTTTCTACTAAGAAAAGAACAAAATAACTTTTGTGTCCAAAACTTTTAACAGGATGAGTGACCGTTTTGCTTGAATATTCATGGCCATATTTACAAATTTGTACATAAACCAATCCAAAAGAGTGATTTCATTGCCTTAATGAATATTCATTTATACTGACGTCATGACAATTACTCACCTAATTCCATCCTGAATTGTGCTTTGGCTGTTTTGTATTCTTCTGGGTCATTATCATCTTCTGTGTTTATGGTGACAATCATAATATACATAATGCTCATCACAACTCTGTGGACAAGACAAAAGAAAAACATCAATGACTAATAAACAGGTTTAAAGGGTGTGAAGACTCGCTCAAAAAGGAACGTCTAATGCCGGTAATCTGACCTAGTTTCGAATGAGATGTAACAGAAGTGTTAGACACCACCATCGATCCCAGAAAAATACACACACAGCTTGCTACCGTCGGTAATTATAGACACTAGTGTACAGTCAGTACATACAGCTGCGGTCAATACCCACAGCACAGTGTATAAACGATACAGCGATGGACATCTCAGGTCCAGCTAAAAATAACAAGGTATCACATTTCATTACTGTCTGCATTTTGTAACGACACAAACAAAACGTCACTTGCAAGCAACAGAAAGTTAAATTTTTCAGATGGCCGCACGCGGTTTGGGGCGAGTCTTCAATGCCTTTAAAACTAATAACTATGGCAACTCTACTGCTTGTCAAAGCACACCCTCATCAACACTAAAACTTTTAGCAGTGTCATGGCTGATGTCACATTTAGTTTTCTTGCTGGAGACCTTATTTTATAAATCAAGTTACTAATCAAGAGGATACATCCTATTTTCAGGCTTGTAGCTGGTATGAGGGGGTGGGGAGTAACAGGGACAATGGAATCTAACCATTTGAACATCAATACAGCTAAAAACATGTGAGAGAAGTTATAACATTAGGCATATTGGGGTCCATAATGGAATAATTACTCCGGAAGCACAATGGCATACAGGTGACTAAATCTAAATGATCAGTAAAATACTAGTCCAGAGGTACAGTACCGTCAATAAGTAACTTGGTAAACCGCGCTCTTTTTTTGCGCTCAGTGCATTTAACCGCGCTCTATATTTTGTTAAAACCCGCATTTAAATGCATTTAAATGCGGGTAATTGCGGGGAACTGTTTATCAGAGCGCAGATTCCGTCGGAAGGCTTCCCTAATTCTATTCATGCCCGCTAGAAGTGTGAAGTTCATTGTTACCGTCAGACGGTCAATGGCTGTAATCCTACTTAATTCCTTCCAATCCGGTAACAAAAGAATATCGATCATCGCTGGTAGAAGGAAGATCAAAGGTTTATACTCGGTGTTAAGCATGTATCTTAAACTGTTTAAATTCAACATACAATAAAAATGTCCGCGCAAAAATATGTGCGCAAAATAGTTGACCATTAAAACCCCCAAAAAAGGAATTCACATTTTACCTGTACGAGGAAAATCATTGGTACAGCAGGCTGTCGTCTGATGATTTGCATGCTACAGTACTGTACAACATTCTTACAATGTGCGTGAAACACTTGTTCTTAGTTCAACTTGGCAACTCGCCAAGAAACGATTGTCAGTGGAACGTCTATACATAGCGAAACAGCGAACAATATCCAATGCACCGAGTCTTGTCTCGTATTCGTAAGCCTATGAACAGTACTCTATAAATCAGTGCAATGTTTCCTAGCCTACAGTAATGTGCCTAAAGTCCACACAAAACACGAGGCCTGATGTTACTGCTAAAAATGATATGTTACCCCGAATTTCCCGAAAGGATAACACACGAAGTTTCCTTCTTGCTTTTTATTACTTCTGGTAACCAGAAAATATCGGGGAATAAAATAAACACGTAGGCCTATAAGAAAGGTTTTCCCCTTCAACACGAAACTATTCTCGTTTAAAACAAGTTTTACTCGCGCAGCACAGTACCATTCATAATTTGCATATTACACCAAATTTACACTCGGTGTCCAGATGGCGGGAAAATGTAACATCATGTTCAATTTGTTGTGTCGTTCCCAGGGTGCGATGAACTTGTTGTCAAGTTCAAATGTCGATGACCTACTTATGTTCTGTTACCAATGTCAGTGGGAATTATGTGTGTAAAAACTTGTGTTTTTCCACTTGTCATATATACATAGAAGTTTTACGTAAGCGGAGCGAATTTCGGGGAGGCTCCTTGATTGTGAGTAAGCACTTATCTAAGCATCAGTATTTGTGAAAAATATCGTAAGGTTTTTCAGATATCCTCTTTGAATGTCCCCTCCATATATCTCTCTTTCTCCGTCCACTCAAAGCTCGACATTTACGCTAATTCTGTTAGGGGGAAATTATCGTAAATATCGAAATATCGCGATAACTTTTGAACTATTTATCGTGACGGTAAAAAGCAAATATCGCCCAGCACTACCTCCACACTATGAATAGCGTTGTATCGATCGGTTCACTCCCATTGTGTCGGTGGTGAATAGCGAGCGCGGGGAATTTGCGTTCCTTTATTTGGAGTGCGGGGAAAGTGGCGTTCCTTTATTTGGAGCGAGGTTAATTACAGTTAAGCTGCGTTTTGCGCTGAATCGCGCTAATCTTTACCAAGTTACTTATTGGCGGTACTGTAGATACAAACCCTCCCAACTTATGAAAATCCCACATTTCTGATGTATGGAGAATCAATTCATTTATCATTCATCACTTTTCATTACATGTATTCGAGGACACTTTATATACTTTTTAGAGACATTTGGGGCACCTTAAAAATATTTTTAAAATCATTAAGTCAATGCAAGAAATGAAATGTTACATACCTCAAGTCAGTGCTGTCCACAATTGAAACAGCTGGTTTACGGAGAGCCGTCGATGCCGCAAAGGAATTTCTGAAGGGAGAAACCATATTATCTGATTATATCTTTAAATAGTACAGAAGCAAAAAAATTAAACTCCATCAAACATTTCAAAAACAAACTACAATCATGTATCATTTTATACAAACAGAAAAGTTGTTTATTTTATTAGACCATATGATTAGTGAGAGCTCATCTTGAAAGCAGTGCTTCTGCACTGAGCAGGACTACCCTGATTAAAGATGACAATAATAAAAAATATCATAAAAAAAGTGCAGTCAGATATTTAAGTCATTGGTTATAGTGCATCAATCCATGTTGTGAGGGTTACCCCACCACACCCACTCCTTATATTAGTTGTATTATGCTCTGTATACAAACTACTTAATTTTCTTTTAAGGTGACAGAAAAAGAGTGGATTAGAAAGCTTAGGTGTTACTGACAGTAAATAAGATTATAAATATATAATTCATATCAATTTACAACATTTGGTGTATATAAACAGTGAACATTTTTATTAAATTGAGTGTATTCAACTGATGTAATGATAGACACCCCAATCACACTTACTCTGCTTCCATACATAGCAGTTCAACAAATGTAGAGAAGACCCCACATTTGTAAAAGAGGAAGACGTTATCCCTGCACCACCGTACTTGATCCTCCTCCGAGGAACACTCTCCAAATACTCCTGTAAAATAGAGAAATAATACAAACAGACTTTAATACTGAGAGAGAGTATGGAGAGATAATTATTAAATGGTGCTTACCTGAGAAATGCTGGACTTCTACATGTCTAGATTGAATGTCTCATTCCATTATTAATGTATCAAAATTTGTAATATTTAGAACCAGAATATACGACAGTTTCATTAAAACTTTAACGTTTTGTTTGAACTACTTAACTCCTCTCTCGTATTAACATGCCAGTGATGTTGATGACTAAGTGCAACATAGTATAACCAATGATCTTCAGGATGTAACAATATCCACAGAGAGTAATTCGTCATCAGATTTAGGATTAAGAGAAGAATGTCAGGAGGCTACGACTAAAGACTACAGACGTGAAGGAAGGCATGTACATCATACATAAAGGAGACTTATTCAGCAGCAATGGAACCTTCTTATTCAAAAATTTGGTCCTAAGAGACATTACAATGTTTTTTTGTTTGTTTTTTTTTTATAAGTTAAGTTTTCAGTTTCACTGACAGAAGAATGGCCTCAGTCCTACATTGTTTTAACCAAGCAAAGAGTAGATTTGGTAAAATTATCAAGTGAAATGAAAACTTGCTGGAAGGAATGTAACTAGTAGTGGATCAACGATTACTCAAAAAAGTCAAGTCCAAGGGGGGAAGTTTTGGTAAATACTGGAATTATTACTGAAATAGCCGGCATAAGAAAACAATGGTAACTATGTAGCTTGTGATGAACAAAATTATAAATTTGTGGCTAATTGCTAGTGCCAAAACATTTTTCAGGATGGGGAGGGGGGTGGGGGAAACCCCTTCACTAGATCCACTCCTATCAACATAGCACTTTTTTTAAACATAAATTCCCTGTTAATCAAGATAAACATACATGCATTCTGCATAATACCTTGGGCTAAATATAGGATTGCACGGGCGGCCTTCATTCTTGTAGCTCTCTTTGCACTCTCTACGTTATTTAATAATTTAAATATATGAACTTCTTTCCTTTCATCGTCCAACTGGCTCCATTTTTCCACATCTATGAAAGAAGAAGGAATAAATACACCCCCATTCAACCTGATCTTTCAATGATACATAAAAGTAATCTCAAATGTGTTATTCTAATAGCAAAGCAAAGACTTTTCAAATGTGTGTGGACATCGCATCAATGTCGCACAATCAAAGTAAAGAGTCATTGGCCCTACACTTTATGAGGATTTTGTGACACACTTTTTAGCTGATAAATGCACACAAAAATTACAATTTGACCACCAACCCCCAAGTTCATCACATACTCTTGTGGTGCTCTACTTTAACCCCCGTACTAATGCACACTAACCAACCAACATGCCGGTTCAGTACCACAGTGTGTGTGTGAGATGTGTCGCAATTTATGCACTATTATTGCACAAATGGGTCCATGAAGTACAATATCATCCCACATGTAAATTTCATGTAGGAACGTGTTGAAAATATGAAAGACCCATACTATCCTGCTTGGATGTCATCATTGCAAGACCTACCTCAGATCATAATTCCTGAGATAGGCATACATATCCTCATAGTTTGTAAATAATTTTCTGGGTTTTTTTGTACACATATTTGTACGAGAGCTGAGGTTGAGACAAAATGGGAGTAGTTGAATCTTATCGCCCTTTTCTCAAGTAAGTTAATCATGATTCCTTGAGCTGTGTAATTGTCGAGCGGGTCTCTTAGCTGATACACTTACCGTAGCAATGAAAGTCCTCTTCAAAAAATTTTTGTCCCTGTGAAAATTCCCCTTCTTCTGTGTAACTGTAAAACTCTGCAATAGAAAGGATGAAAATAGACATTTATTTTGCGTATGATTGTCAGGGTGGTTGTTGACTGAGCTGAAGAATTACTTTTTTTGCCAAAATGTATAACGCTATAGAGAACATTCTTGGGAGGGCTTTTTATTCACTTCAAACTTCTATACCTCAACAATATGATTTTTGCTTTTAAAGAAGATCTACTTTATTAGTCCATTACAATTTGTCTTCTTTTCTCTCTAAAAATATGTTAAAACACTTAAAATGGTCAGCTTTAGTCATCAATTTACTCCTGCTGTACTTCAGTACAAGGATCTTTACCTTACTGGGAAAATCATCTAAAGTAGTAATTTTAAACATCTGGGAGTAAGTGTGGGATAAAACCTTTGGGAAATAGGTTTCAGCATATTGCAATTGCTCTCTAATGATCTCTGGGTTGGTGACTTACCTGCTATTTCTGAAGTGTATGTATCGCTATCATAATAAACAAAATCGAGATCTGGTGAATCGTTTTGACTCTGAAAAACAGAAGAAGCAGATTCTCATTAAAGGATATTTTGCAAATGAGACATACAAATATTGACATTTTAAAATAAAAATTTATATACACTATGCAAATAGGAAAGTTGTTAAGATTAAGGCATAAATTATCTGTTCCCATAGACATACACACGTTCTATTATTATTCTGAACAGGGATGTGTTATGGCTATACAATAAGACTTTAAGGTTATCAATAAAAAAAATATTTCCAATGGCTACACAGAACAATCTACTACAGATAGGCTAGACTGGCCATCAAACTAGAATTTTCTCTTACGTTTTAATAATTATAATTATTTTTGGCTACATATGTTTAAGGAAATTATTTCCCAAAGCTCAACCACGCTTCTATCATGATGTGAAGGCTCATTTGCAGTGGTGAAAGAGCATTTAACCTGAAAAATATACTACTGTAGGCTTTATCCTTACTCAGTGACTGTCTGATAATCGCGTCTGTGCCTTGACGGCTCAGTGATGTAGGTTCCAATAGGCGAATATGCAATAGCTGTAACTATATTTCTTTCTGACTCTCTGAGGTTTGATAGGAAATGTGATCAAAACTTAGCATAGGGCCCTAGGCCTGCAGTACCAGCAGCTTAACTAACTTTAGGCCCTAGCCTAGGCCTAACCCAAATAAGCAAACATTAGGTCATGTAAAACTTAGTACTAATACTAGTAGTATTTAGTATAGGCTAGGCCTCCAGATGCAACTTTAAAACTCAAGTCTTACATCTGAATCCCTTCTCTGTCTCCGTAGTAATTCCCTTAATTTAGGGAGTCCTCCTCCTCTCTTGGCCGCTAATCCGCCAGCCATTGGTACTTCCATTTGGACATTCATTCGTAGTTCCGAGAAAAAATCAGGGTTTCATTTCTGTGTATATTACCGATACCAGCTAAATCGTTAGTAAAATCATCGCCTAGTAGTAGTATTGTACTAGCTTACTTAGAACAAGTAATACTAGTACGTACATACATTCTTCACTTCTTCCAGCTTCCGTGCTGTGGTACATATGTTTACGCTGTATATTGCCAAAGTAGGCTAGGCCTATGTGCATACCATTTGAAAAGCCTATGACTTGTGTGTATAATCTTCAGTTCAACACGATCACATAGAGATATATGTATACAATACTGCACTGTGTACTGAGCCCCGGTTTGCCCACAGAATTCGGTGTGCGTACCGTACCGCAGTAGCAGGAAATAAGGAATTCTATATGGTTTCGAAGCACAACAACGTAATGGAAGGAGACTGTTGACGATACAGTCGATGAATCCAAGTTGCGTTATGAACGTAGATTTTGAATATTTGAGGTCCTCAGGTTATCTGCGAGACAACGTGACAATATTTCTTCAGTTGTAATTTTAAATTCAAGATCACGTTCAGTTTTCCGTGAGAACTGTAGGTGGCTTACCCTGTACTTGTTCGTACTCTTCGGTCATTCGTTAGTGGTAAGCCTAGTTACGCGAAAGTTCTACGAAAGCTAAATTGACAATTTGACACTTAAACTGTTTCCATTCAGATGGGAAATTAGGCAGTGCCAAATAGTACGTTCCATACATTTGCCCACAACAGAGGTTAAGCTAACTGCTTGATTTGTTGACTTTAGTATCAATTCTTTATACATCCATGATTAAATGAGGCATGTTGTCAGTTTTGGACTAATTAAAAAGCGATACCCTTGTAATGTTACTGACTTGGGTGGACATATCAAAGAAGAACATAACAAGTCTCTGACTTCAACGTATATATATTTACAATAAATAACATAAATATAACAAGCACAGATACATAACTTAGATACACAAAGTAGGAAAGTGAAGTGGAGGCACACGCCTCGTGTAGCATGGACATGGACAATTCCGGACACCTAAGCCTTAAAACACCCCAAAACTATATCTTCTGGTGTAAATGACCAGAAAATATACTTGATATGGTGGGAGAAGTGTGTTATATTACGATAAACGGCCAAACTTTCTTTCCTGCAAACTGTTTTCACGTTGTATTCCAAGAAGATTCTTGTGATTGTGGAACTGGTATTTCTTTGCTAGAGTATTGCTAATTTTCGGACACACAGTCCCACAGTGTGGCGCTGGTGATAAAATTGGTGGCGCAGTTGCTCTTTCAGTAATTATAACAGACTTCATAGATCTCCGTCATTTTATTGACAAATATGTAAGTATTTACTTGCACACGGGTCATTTCGTACTTTTTGGTGAAATTTGGCTCTTCCTGTATGTTGTCATGGTGAAATCGTGCATTTCTTAGGGGTGTCCGAAATTGTCAGTGTTCCGAAATTAGCAATACTGACTATACTGCTTATATATCACTGGTTGGACACTTCTGATTGGTCTACTCAAATAACATGCACACGTAACGTTTTTACATAAAGTTATGTAACATCACATCACAACCCTAAGGAAAACTTGTTGAACCGTATGAAATACACACACCTGCAATTCACTCCACACTACCCATCATTTCATTTCACAATTCTTTTTTCCCTACACGTCAATTATTTAAGCTATCACCTGCTTTGTCAAATCAATGGAAAGTCATGAAAGAGTCAAATAAACTCCATTCTCTCAATAATTTCCTTGCTCTTTCAAGCTTCCTGTTTGTGTTTAAGTTTGCAGGACTTCAGTTTTTGTTGGGTTGTTTTACTTATAATATATATTGTCTTTAGGCTATATATGTAAATGAGCAATGGAAAATTGACTGGGAAATTATGGAAAAGAGCAAAAGAGCGGTTAGCCCGTGATTGGAACCAGTGACCACAGGATTTCAAGTATTTGGTCTACCAACTGAGCAATCCAGCCCTTACTTGGTGGCATTCCCATATATAGCACCGGTCCGAATCCGGTTCTACACAAAATGTATTTGCTCTTTTCATTATAATTTACATCTTGTTAGGCTTGACAACATATTTCATGTGATGGTGTCCAAATATTGCCTAAGTGAAGTCTGAAAAACATGCTACATTTCGTATCAAAATATATCATTAACTACCAATATTGAAAATTACACTAGTTTGATATTGAACATTCTTTCAATATCTCAACGTTCGGAAATGTTATCTTTGTTAAGTTTGTGTCTGTGTATCTGCAAGACATTCTCCACATGTTTTGTCTTAGTTTATCTTTGGTGAAAAGGAACATAAAAAATGTAACATTTAAAGGTTCAAAGGGAATATATTCAATTTTCTTTTCTCATTTGCAGTATCATCTACAGGAATGTTTATGTAGTATCAAATGGAGCAATACACAATTTTGGGAAGAATTGGTGAAGGAGCTCATGGGATTGTATTCAAAGCCAAACATATTCAGGTAACATGTTATGTACATCTTTATGCAATTTTTAGATACAATGCCATTAATGTGACATCCTGCACTTCACACACGAGAACTGTATTAAAGTCTTCAGTCCCATTCCATGTATGGAAGACACAACGTTTCATTTCTGTGGTCAAGGAATTTGTGACACATAGTTCTTTCAATTCTGACTTCTGTAAACAGTATGTTATTTTTCACGTTCCTTTTCACGTCAGTAAGTCTTATTTCCTTTTAAGACTTTCTTTTACTATTGGGGCGTTTTTACATGATGTATGCAAATGCAAATTATCGCATGTACAGGCATTCAGGCATGCACTCTCAAGCTTGGAAGTTCATTGGACATGTGAACTGGGAGGAATTTACAGTACATGTTGCATCCTTTTCATTAGTCTGTTTAATAAAGAATAATATTTCATGTCATGTTTCTTTCATTTCAGACGGGGGAAGAAGTAGCTCTGAAGAAAGTTCCTCTTAGAAAACTTGATGAAGGAATTCCCAATACAGCATTAAGGTACTTTATGCAATCAATATTGTTGGCAAAGTACATCAGTAAAACATGCTTTACAGAAAAACAAACAGAAGAAAAGCAAACTTAGGATCGCAGGGGCAGGGGTGGGGTGGGGTGGTGAAAGGTGGGCGGAGGAATGGGGCAGGATGAAGAAATGACAGGACAAGAAAGAAAAAGAATAAACCTCATCTTTCAAAGGTAGTTCATCTCATGTTTTAATTACTCTAATTACTAGCATTCTTTTAATGGTATGAATGCATGTCTGAATTAGTCGATGAATGTTGGCTTGGAGGAATATTTTTCCTTTTGTATATGTAATTTCACTTCTTCTTTGCAGAGAAATAAAGGCTCTTCAGGAAATTGAGGAAAGCCAACACGTGAGTATGTTAAATGATGTGTATGTGTGATAAGACTTTACAGAGTTAGCAGAGATTGTCTAAATTGTAAAAATTGTAAAAATAAAAGTGAAACAAAAATCCTTTGCTTAAATTCTTTGCTCATATCAAACCATCCATTTCATATGTGCAATGTGAGAGTTTGTTTCATCACGTGGCTTCATACCAACACAAGGAATGTGCATATTGTGTAAAAACTTTTGGGGATCAACCTTTTATATGGTTTTGTGTACACACATGACATGTATAGCTTCTAGTTCACACAACGATTAGGTCAGCTGTTACACAAAATAGAAGGACAGTCTTGACAGAAAGGGTGTTTCTTCAAACATCAGTAGTATTTTCTCATTTGTACCGCTTAGAATAATGTGAACAATTGCCTACCACTAGATGGAGCAAATTACTTTGAAAACGACAGAAAGCATAAAAAATGATGAAGGCATTTCTGTAATTAGATCGACATAGCGTATCATATTTTGTTTGATTCTGATCAACATTACATTTTTATTAAATTTTTGTTTATTTTTCCCAAGTTTCTGCAAGATCGAGAATCTTAGTCTATATTAAATATTAGTTATTAGAAAACTGAGAGAATGAACTCAATTTTGAATATTTCAGTACTCTGCGTGATTCTTAAATAAAGTAGACTGCAGTGGCGTCACACAAGTGTTTAAGTTTTCACATGTTTGGGTCATTTCTTTCATTAAAATATAGAATATATTTGTAATCATGTTTAATTTACTGGAAAAGTGTTTCAGATAATGCTGTCATCTAAATGTTGTCTAAATGAGTTTTATTCAAATGGTTCTGCAATTGAGCATGATATGTGACATAGTGTTGTTTTGTATGGCATGTTCTGCCTAAGTGAGTTTTCAGTGTGTGAATGCATCTCTGAAATTTGAGTGCATGCTGTGTGTGTACTGTGTTTGTTCCAAATTTTAAGGAATAAATAAAATATTAGATCCAAACTTCTAAATTTTGTCATTATTTGAAACTCTGGACTGTTTGAGGTATGTCAAAATCCACCTTGAATTGTTCGTCAACATGATATCCGTGCTCTGTTGTAGCATGGTCATTTAATACATCTACTTTATTTATGCATTTTTTATAATATATATTATATATATATATCATTATATTTATTATAATACGGTTACCTATGGTTGATTCCTTCTCTCTGACACATCTTTGATAAATAAACCAAGGTTTCACTCGTCGATTTATTATAAAACTATGTTCATGTTTGATACCGTCAATGTTGGATGAAACCTACAGCATTAAACTGTTACTGTTCCTCAAACAGGTTGTTACACTGCGAGATGTCTTCCCGCATGGAACAGGATTTGTTCTCGTGTTTGACTTCATGCTGTCTGATCTTAGTGAGGTCCTGAGAGAATCCAAGTTACCCCTGACAGAAGCTCAGGTTAAAAGCTACATGCTTATGCTGCTCAAGGGGGTTGCATACTGCCATGAGAACTCCATCATGCACAGGGTGAGGTCCATTTTCAAATCAATTACTCAAAAATAAAACCAAAAGTTACAATATACTAAGTAAAGAAAAGTTAAGAAACTATAGAAGATTATTTTAAATATATTTTAAATATAGTGTAATGCTGTTACTGTAAAGTTGTGGAGCAATGAGAGTTCTGTGTGGAACCATTGTGGTAGTTTAAATCCCCTTGGAATTATATAGGGGTTATCTCTCCTGGCATTAAGTAAACCAGTTGTAATTGTTGGCAGATTATGGCTTTTGGGGCTGCTTCTATGGATTGGCATGTGGTATCAGGCTTATCCTGGGATTGTGATGTAACACATGTGATATTTTCTAGGGATACTCATGTGATCACATTCATCTCTGTAAAGGAGTACAATTGTTTGGGGATGGTAGGAATGCACTGTAGTATTTGTGTATTATGTCTTAAGCTAAGTTGTAAGATTAAAAATACTATCACCTCTCTGGATTTATTTTGTGTTCATCTTCATTCTCTGGCCAATTACAATACTACATCTTAGGCCAAGAACCCTGAATCGGCTGGTCGGCGCTACTCACAGAGGAAAGTGTTACAATATTATAAGCACTATATAACACACTATATCATATTTCAACATACTCAGGGATACTAGTTTTTCTTATGGAAGTAAGTAAGTAGGTAAAACTTTATTTCTTCAAAAGGAAATTGATGTATGGAATGTCATATATCCCATTTTCTCATCATATGCTGAATACATCCTATTATGGTTGAGTATTATTTACTGTTTGCCAGGCAGTTTTTTTTTGAAAGGAACTACATTCAGCATAATGTGAAGCCAAATTTTTGCCTGTTGTAATAAAATATGTATCTTTATACTTTTCTGGTGCAATGTAAGGATTATTTACTGTTGTTGTTAACTTTGCAACAATGTTTGTACAGTTAATCATCTTTCCTTTATTTTTTCAGGATTTGAAACCAGCCAACCTTTTGATCAGTGAAAGAGGTCACCTTAAAATAGCAGATTTTGGACTGGCTAGAATCTTCAGCAACGATGATGGGAGACAGTATAGTCACCAGGTTGCTACACGGTGAGTGCTCAATCAAAGTCAGTAGACAGTATATAGAATCATGGATGATGGTAGACAGTATAGTCACCAGGTTGCGACACGGTGAGTGCTCAATCAAAGTCAGTAGACAGTATGTAGAATCATGGATGATGGTAGACAGTAT
>JAIPMN010001853.1:0-34120 GCA_020650975.1 Apostichopus californicus | reverse complement strand
CACATGCCCATATTATTACTGACCCCCAATCACATGCCCATATTATTACTGACCCCCAATCACATGCCCATATTATTACTTACCCCAATCACATGCCCATATTATTACTTACCCCAATCACATGCCCATATTATTACTAACATAGCTTGTCGTTAGACAACGAGACCTGACAAAGATCCTGTCAGCAGAAATTAATGGGTGCGACATGAAAAGTCTGTCCGACAGTTCCTCATCGATCGTCGATTTAATTACGAACCGGTGGTACGGTACAGACCCCCTCCCCACACACCCCATCACCACCTATCCCGACAAGGAGTTAACAATTCCAGGAGATTTACTTTGTTGAAGTTAGGTCTAGAGAAAATGTGTAATTTTTTTTCGTGACAGATTTTAGAACTGAAAATTGCCATATAAATTTAGTTAAACGCAAAAATTACCTTAGGCCGACAGTGCTATACTTGATTCGTTTCAAACAAATGGTTTAGCAAAGAATTTATCGTTTAGTTAAAATTTCCACAAAAAAAAAATTGTTTGATTAAATCATGGGTTCGTTGAGGAGAAGATAAATGCAAGTACTTCAAGCGACAACCCCGGCATCGACTATATATAGTGAACGTGGCAACATATTTCTTCCATGCACCCGTGTGGGGGCGGGGTGGGGGGGGGGTTCCCAAAACCTGATGCTGTAACTCGTGGTCTTTGGTTGGTTCATTACGTTGGCTTGATTTCCTTAGAAACGCTTTCAAGTTAAAACAAAAATACAAGATTATTGGGACAAAAAGTTATATGTCGCATGACTATCAAGCGGTGAATGTCAGGTTTCGATCACAAAGTCTGACCTCAGCGTTTCAGCCTCAATGTCACCTTCAGTCAAGGTCGAATGCGTCTAAATAACAAGACCAGAAACTACTACTTCTTTTTCTGCTTGTTTTTCTGCTTTTTTTCAGCTTTTCTTGTGTGTCAGTGATTTTTTCATTCTATGATCTCTTACACATGATGTTATAACAACAACAACCACCATTTTCCCGATAATGCTAGCTACAGTCGAACAGAAACCGGAAAAACTATAATATTTCGCACGGTGGCGTTTCCAAAGGCGCCCCTTTTCCTTTTATTGTCATATCATATATATTCACTTACCATACCAAGAACGATATCGCTAGGTGACAATATTTACTGTTAAACCGGCTTCTTTGATCACGTGACCTTTGGCGTTAAAATGATGCGCTGCGAAGTTGCACAGTCCGATGTCCGTATGTGCGTGCGAAGCGCATGGGTCGTATCCGCTTTGCAACTATAGTTAGCTCTAAACGCAAGGATATGATTATAACTATACCCTTCAATTTTTGTATAGGGACTTAAGAAGTGGGTGAGACATGATCCAAGATATGTTCTCCCTTATCGCCCCCCCCCCCCTCCCACAAACAAACACCTATATGATATATTTGCGCTTAAGCTGTGTTATATCTCTTCATTTTATCATCGTACCTTATTTTGCGAAAAATTATCTTTGCCGGTACCTTTAAGTGCCAAACATACCTCACAAGTAGGTGGTGACGTGCCCAAGATTCAAAGGGTGGGGGAGGGGAGCAAATGCCCCGACTGATTAAGGCAAGAGCCAGAGGCAAATGAAGGATTTCATAAAGTAGGGATGGTGCCCCAGCTGGAGTCATTGAAGGGAGTTAACAATTTTAGTTTAGGCTAAAAATTGGTTCTTTGTTAGTAGACGATGAATACTTTGTGTGAGGTTGAACGGGTGGGGGGGGGGGGTTACACCCGTAGTAGTTGTCCAATTCTTCCCCGACTGAATACAAAAAACCCATGTGAACCATATCCCATGACTAACAATGTCGAGTCATTCATACAAACTTATCCGCCTGCGCACTACTTTTATGCGCGGAAGGATTTTCACAAGAGCGAAATTGAACTGTATATGATTCACCGTGTATACAATAGATCCGCAACCGGTCATTCACAACATCATACATCCTCAATACACTAACGTACGTGTGATAAGATAGTGAAAGGGAAAGTATCTTTACGGTACTATAGAACTAGTTATACAGCGCTCCACACTGACTTAACATATTTAACGGTAACCGCTATCTGTTTGTTTGCAAAATGGATCATAGAAGCCATTTGATGTACGATTGAATATCTTCGTGGGAAGAGGTACGTCCATGTTTTTTCCTGTCTTTACAAGTATTAACTTTTTCGTGGTTCACAAAAATCGAAAAGTGGATGATGGGCGTAGCAAGTTTGTTCATGTTGACGTTTTTTTTCCATAGAAACACAATGTTAAAGATGTTAGAAGTAGCTTACCGTTACGGCCTAGGCTACATCCTTATTACTAAGTAACACTCATTGCAAAATATAACTTGTTCCACGCCCATAGAGCATGTGAACATCTCAACCAGTGTGTTGGAAAAGTAGTAGTCGGGGAATAAGAAAGAGAAATTGTGTTCCTCATCGTAGTGTTGTGGGAAACGGTAGGCCTAACTAGAATATGTTTGTTCCTTTGGCTTTGGTAACAAATAATAAGCTACATCCTAACGTTAGATTCTTATTTGAGCTTTGAACGTGTAACGGCTAGGCTATGCCTAGGCCTACGTTAGGCCAAATGTAACAGACAGACCCTGACTGTTTTAGGTTTTGACCTATTACTTTACCCTATTGGGCCTGATTGTTAACCATGTATACCTTGAACGTGCTTGTTTTAAACATTTACTGATACTTTGATAGGTTATAGGCCTCTTAGAGGCCCTATGAATAGGGCCTACATCTTTTTCTGACACTATTGACAAAGTGAAAACTGATAGTGATACTGATATGACATTAGTACTTCTAGGCTAGGCTACTTCAACGAAAATCTGTCTAACAAGTAACATGTTACTTGTTAGGCTACCTAAAGCAAAACAGATAAATTGAAATTTAGTGAAACAGAAACAAGCATTTAAAATTAGAAGAAAAGAAAACTTATAGGGGCAACAAATATGTAAAATGAAGACCACCGAATTGATCAGCCTATCTTTAACAGAAAGTTGATGGTCTTGAGACATAAAATGATCTGAGCTAGTGTAGTATTACTTAGTAGTACGTTTGTAGAGGTCACTAGTCACTAGTAGTAGCATAATATCAAATCAAGACTATCAATGTTTTCAATAAGAACTTTCAATTAGTCCCCCCACCTAACTTTTGTGTACATGTTAAGTATATTGTAGTTTAATAATAACAGAAGACAACTTTTGTAAAATAAATGGAAAGTAAGTTACTATCTAATGTAACTAAATTGGCGCTCCTTTTTCTCCCGCCTTTCTTTATTTGGGATTGGGGATTTTGTGTAAACATCCCAATAATTCTACGAAACCCAAACAACAGTAGCTATTGTTATCCTCTAGTGGGATTTTTATTGAAATTGCAGGAAATCAGTTCAGTTTAAAAGTGATTGGAAGAAACTGGAGACTTGTTTTCTGTTTGCACATTTAACAGAAACTGGCCAGTGGCCAAAGAACATCATAGAACCCCACATTCGGAATGAATAATCCCACTTGGAAAACTGAAATTTGGGTGTGCACCTCAATGTTGTAAATCGTAATGTTAGTTCTAATATGTTAAATTACACAAAATCGCAGTGGACAACATTTTTTAAAATGTTTCAGCCTTTGCATCTACACTCAGTCAACCTTTTCCTCCTAATCAAAGCCAGTGATAGTGAAGTTTAAGTTTTGGGATACCACTATCTGATGTCACTGTATGTGGGTGAGGCTTGCTCACACTTTAAGGAATTTGAAAGAAGTAACTGTATGTGACTTTTATAAAAAGGAATATGGCATTTCTATTATGTCTAAGTAGTTAAGTAGGCAAGGGTCTTTCACAGTTGTCTGACCATTCAATTTGTGGTTAATAAGATGCTGGATTACATGACAGTACTCACCATCTCTGTTCTGGACAAACAAAGTCATGAATGTATCAATTGTCAGTAGGTTTCATTTGTAAGACTTGTCATTCAGTAGACTAATTTGCAAATGTTATCAAATTCTTTAGACTTAATTGTCTGCATTAGTTTAGTTAAGTCTCCTATGTGGAAAAGAAAAGAACACTGATCTTTCTGCATTTTTTTTTGCACTTTCGAAAGAATCTGGAAGCCCTGCATGAAATGCAATTTAAGCTTAATCTGTTTTATCTTTTGGGTACAATGTATCTGTCCCCCCCCCCCTCCCCATTTATACAGCGGTATGTGACCAAGAAATAAGGACACAAATGTTATACTTATGTTAAATTTCATTCACTGATGGATTCATGTACAAGTACCCTAAGTTCTAAATGTCAGCATGTTAAAAGATCACACAATTTTGCAATGCTTTTGTGTCATGAAGTAGCACAGAAGGTGTTTTGCATACAGTGCTTTTAATTATTTATTTGATTGCCCATCAACTACAACAGCCGGTTGAGATGGCTTCCTCAATTACTTTGTTATGAGAATGCCCCACATAAATTACAAAAAAACTAATTGTTTTGGATGTATTTCAAAGGTTATAGGTCAAAGAGCAATTGTCAAGGATATCACACCTGCCCAGTACAGCAGATCCATCATATCCAGTGCAGGACGCATGTTATTTTTTCAGTGAACATGAAGGATCAAAAAGTTCAACTGAAATGATATGTGAAAACATTTTAAACCCGAAATTCTGAAGTAAGGAAAATTAGATGTATCCCTAATACTTGGAGTGTGGTTGCCCCACAATGAGTTCAGTATGACTATCCCATGGGACATCCACATGTATCAGATGGTTACCCCAGGGTTAAAAAGATCTATGGAGAGACAAAACTGTCTCCAAGGATGAAACTTAAATACTTGAATTAATTTAATACCCTTATATATTCAAGTCATTTGATAGAAGGGCCTTTCCAGTGAAACCAGACCTGTGTGAGAACTGTACCTGTTAATTGTAGGAAACTTTCCAGCAATTAACATGGGTTTAAAGAGTACTTTGAAATCAAGAGCTTAGCTTACAAACTCTGTTACGACCTGACTGTACAGATGAAAGCATGACAAAAAGTTATTAACATCTTCAGTTCATATGTCACGTTTGTTTTATTCATCTTGAGTTGATCATTAGCTAAGTGCTATGAATGAGCCTGTAAGGTTTCACCACTTTGGAGCTATTTCTTGCAAACTCTCGCAGGTACTGGAAAGATGTTTGAAGGGAAAAGGTCAATTACCATCAAAACAATACCAATGTTATCTAATATATTGTACAAAATTTAAAGATATACTTGTGTATTGAAAACTTCATATATGAGAAAGTTTCAATTCACACATATAGTACCCACATAATTAAAAACTTGATCCCAATTTATGCCACAGACACCTCCAGGCAAGTACTGTACTGTAGTTATTCTGGTTGTTACAGTAGTTGTGAAGTGGTGGCACTGATATGACTTAGAGTGCAATAAAGAGTATGAACTATATGATCAACAGATCATAGCAATATTAATGTAACTGTTGTGATACATTCACGTTCAATGGTTCATCATTGTCGATGGACCTCCATGGAAGCAACAGTTTTGCATAATTAATTGTTTAATTAACAAATGATATTCTGCCTGACTTATTATGCAAGAGGGTCGTGCAAATAAATAGAGTATATATATGTTAAAATATACATACATATGTGTGAATGGATGTAAGAGTATCCTGTTGTACATGAATGACAGGCATTCAGGCTGATTAATATTTAAATTGACGAACGTGCTGGTTTAATTAATTGCAGTTCAAGTTAGCAATGAGAAGAGGAATCTTTTGGATGGTATTTGTGTTGATATGTGTGTTTTTGTGTGTGTGAGACATCTTGGTTTGTAAATTCTGTTACTGCAAACGTACAGTTTATCTTCACACTTCGTATATGGACCCACCTTAGTACAAGAACCTCTTGCTTTGTAGGGTGGTCAATGGTTATTTGAGGTCAATGGAGATCTGAAAAACTAGCAAACACAGAAACTTAAAAAACATTGCTTAAATACAAGAACATCTTGTTTTGTCTAGAGTCTAAGGTCACTTTAGGTCAATAGAAGTTAAAGTCAGAAAGCCAACATGATAACTTCAAAAAGTAGAGCTTGGATGATACAATGAACACACAATGTAGGTATGTGGATCCACCTTATTTAACTTGTACAAGAACTGTACCATGTTTCATAGAGGTCCTTTGAAGTCACCAGAGGTTGTTGTCTGAATAGCTTCCAAACTTCAAAATTTTTAGTAAAACTTAGGTGAGTCTGATATTTGGTGTGTGACTCCAACATACAGGATAATGTGCACAAGAACCTGTTGTTTTTCTGTAACTGAGGGTCATATAAGTCAACAGAGGTCAAAGTCCAAACTTAATAACACAGTAACTCCAGGTAACATAGGCCTATTAAAAGCCCTGTTGACTTACACAAGTAGTCATAAAGTAATGTGGTCTTTAAGTCCAGATAGAAGTTTTCACTTGCTAAATGCTACCTATCACTGGATAGCTGACAAGTTGGCCTTTCCTGGCACTATCAATTTTCCATATCATGACCACATGTGCAGATTGTTTGCTATGAGAGCCTAAAGTTTTCGTCACTTGAAAACAAACCTCTTACTCAGTAGTAAACAATTTTTGTACACTGCTCCTGGGAGGCCCAAATGAGTGTTAAATAGCGTTATTAGTTGCCCAATTGTTTACCTCTTGTTCTTCCATTCAAGCCACAAAAAAAGGGATCCTGATAGGATAAAAAAAAAGATGTTCTCCTACTGCTTTTTGGCATTTTTCCTGAAGGAGAACACTCAGCAGATCGATTTAGACTCTAATAGTTAGTCTACATGCCACTTTCAAAAGCTTGGGATGAAGTCCATGCTTAGCTTATGGATCACCTTTCAGTGTAAGAAACAGGTCTGTTGTTTTTTGTGGGGTCAAAGGTCACTTGAAGTCAGTAGGGGTCAGAGTCTGAAAAGCATGTAAATTCATCTAAGCTGTTTAATCCTTCATAAAATGCAGTGTGTGCAGTGTTACATTACAAGTTCATTTACAAACTTGGCTAGGAATCAATAAGCCTGTTGGCTGCTGTTTTTTGAATAAGTTTGCCTTCATAGGTCTATGCGAGTTACACTACTTCACAATATGAAGTCAATGCAGCAAACTGTAGTGCCTTTTGCAGGTTTCCTTCGTACATGTATCAAGTTATGTACATGTTTAATGCTAATCTCCTTTTCAGAGAAAATCCTTGTTATTTGGAATTGTAATGTCAGAGGTCAGAGAGATGGTATTTTACCTAAGGTTGCCAAGATCAGATGATAGAAACTACTTGGCATTCCTTCAGTCCTATTGTTGAAAACCATGATGCCCTACATATATCATTGTGTGTTATAGGATCAGTCATGTGCTCTGTATTTTAGGGTCATGTCATGAAAACCGTGATGCCCTACATATATCATTGTGTGTTATAGGATCAGTCATGTGCTCTGTATTTTAGGGTCATATGATTAGTCATGTGTTATGTACAGTGAGGTTTGCACTTTCAACCTGTGTTACTTTTGGAAGGTGTTGAACATCTTTTATCCAAATGTTGCATTTTTCTAGCAAAAGGTTATGTCATTTTTACAGTACAGACTGTAGTTGGGTATTTTTTTTTTCCCTGGAGGGTAATTAGTTTTGGTTCTGGAGGGAAGGATGCAATAGTGTTGACCTGCACGAACAAAAAATTTGACCATTTGAATATATATTTTAGCATTTTTGTTTTAGGCTAATACTAATTTATGTTTAATCTTCAGTTTCACCTTACTTTTGATCATGATGGTATTTAACACAACCCAGTGTAACATTGGTGAACAACTCAGATCAGCTGCATGTGCAGAATTACAACCTCATCTCCCTTTTAGTTGTTATTCACAGCAAGTCATTATTTATTTTTCACTTCATTAAATCACAACAGACTCCCACCTGGACAATTTTCTTTTAAATCCTTTGATCAAGTGATCAATATGTTATCAGTCGCAATCCTCTCTAAGCTTCACAGTTTGGTTTGATCTTTTCTTTGATAAACCTTGTTGACATGTGTGATCCATAATCATTGCCATAAATAGCTAATATACATAGTAACAGTATGTGATATATAGATCAATATTCACAGAAGCTGTGAAAATTGTAATGATTCTCTGAAGCCCTAAAAATGATTTGCAATAGTTCTGGAATGACTGAGTCTTGTACACAATTCTCTGTGATCTTTTACAACATGTGTGTGGCATGGCAAATTTAACATATAATTTAACAAGTGTAGAAAAGGGTAGCAAAACCACTGCAGAACAATATGGCTACTACATGTACATATCTGTGCAAAAGGTGTAGGTTTGCCTGATTACTCTATATACTGTACATTGTGTAACTACAGTATTTCCACTGTGAAAACTTAACAGTGCCAAAACTATGCCCAGAAGTTACTTAATAGGCCCTGCCAGGTCCTACTGTATGTTCATTTATGTAATATGAAGTTCATATTAAAAAATTTTGCCTTAGCAGGAATAAGACAGCTCTCATCTGAAGTAGTATTTGCCAGCCTGGGCTTTATGTCTTTCTCTTTGCACTTGAACTAAAATAAATTGTGATGATATGACTGGCATTGTACTCTTTTGGACAACCTGCATGTTTGTTATATCTTCCTACGTAAGTGTTGAGTACCTAAATATTCAACACAAAGTGTTCACTAGAGCAATAGTGACTGTTTACTGTGTAGCATTTTATGTACAGTAGGTACTGCATACTGAACCTATGCATAATAGGTTTGGATATTCTGTCACTTTGCTATGAAATTTGAATTGGAAATTAAGCCATTGTGATATTTAGTGACTCTTATAATGGAAAGGTTGAATTCCTTGATTGAACGAATAGGCATCTACGTATAGGATTGGATACTTTCAACATTTGCTTTTTTCATGTTGATTCTTATTTCTTAAGCTATAATATTGGACAAAAGAAACATTCATAAGGGTATTAAACTTAGCATAGAAAGTGACCATCTTATTGTGCAACTCCACCAAAAAATGAATCAACTGTCAAGTATTGTTTAAGAGTTATGTGGAAATTGACAGTTTAAGAACCAGTCCTCTATGGAACACTGGAAATGGGTTAACCCGAGGGTTCCAGTTTTGCTCGAATCATAGCACAACTTCAAGGGAACTGTAAGCTACATTTATGAAACTGCTGGAAGGGTGATGATAAATTTATTGAAGAAGAGCATGTTTTCTGTTTAAAGTCTCAAACTTATGCGTTTGCTGATGAATTTCGGAAAACAAACTTCCGAAGTAGATTCAATGTTTCTTATTCTAACTGCACTCTGACCAGGTGAGTTTAATGGAGAAAAGCTGTCACAATTAAATGAAAGAAATTTAGTTTCAGTTGCCATTATGGCGCGAATGATTTACAGTAAAATCTTTGCGACCGCCCATGTCAGCATGTTCATTACACAAATGTAAACAAAAAAGTCAACAGATGCGGCCGATCAAGGTATTAACACAGTCCTATACTCCTATCATCCACTTTTTACAATTCCACGGAGGAAAAGTCTGAAAACACCTGTCTATGCATTGCAATGGAAGGAAATAACACAATTTTGCAAGCTATATCGGTAAGACCGAGAGAAAGATACAAGAGCAGGGACCTAAAACAGGCTAGCCACGAAAGTAAAAGGCCTTACGCTCGTAAACAAAAAGGAGAGATTTGATTGATCTGTTGGGCAGGGCTTGCAAATTTTGATTGAAGTTTGTAGAATCTAGGATTCTACGCACTGGTTAATAAAACTGGCAAACCATAACCAGTAAATGCAAACTAGCAAAGTAGTTTCGTTGATATTGGTCGCTACTGTTAGACTGAATATATGTATCACAAGGTTTTAGACTCAGTGGTGTTGTTACAACTAACGTTAGTTTTGACTGATTTGCGGTTGTATCACTGCCCGACCAATTGGATTCATACAACACTCGTTCTTATAATATGTTACAAACACCTATGTCCAGGACTTTTATGTATCATTCTCAAGTTAGATGTTCTGGTGTCGCCCTCTGGATATTCTCTAAGTAAAAACATTAGAAATAGCAAATCAATTTCATCTTGTAACTTTAACATTATCTACTCAACTAATAATTTTCGTATAGTTCTGCCTTATTATGAGCATTGTTTTACTGTTTTCTTACCCAGTTCTGTTAAACCCCTATGTGTATGTTTCTATTATTTTTCTTTCTCTATATAAAATTGAATTTTTATGTTTTACTTTGTAAGGGACCAGACTCAAAACATTCTTTACTTCTGGTCCCGCTGCCTCATTGATATAACTATGTATTAAGAAATGTACTTCATTGTGATTTAATGGCAAATATAAAAGAAACAAATTATATAAACAAAGGAGTTGGGAATGGAGAGGGTGCAATCATGTGGTTGGGCCTAGTCAAACCGTCCACACAGTAATCTCATAATTTTACCATCATTGCTACCTACAAGCACTTTGTAGTGTTAACTTGAGAAAAGATCAATGTAGTCATGCACGCCCATGATACTACTGTACAGTTTATGATGTTGTTTGTGTTACACCTGTATGTTAAACAATAAACAGACAGTAGAATATATATGGTGTCTGTTTGCCATCTGTTGAAAATTATATGATCACCATTAACTTGTACTGTAGTTCCAAAGTTTGTATGCTCTCCATTAAGCCATGGTGGCATTCCCAAATAAAACTTCCTCTGGAATTTATCCATTCATTCTTCCTATATACTGGAGATCACATGTAGAAAAGTTTGTTCACCCCAGGTCAAATACTTGCTAAGTGTGAGATTTGAATTATTGTACAGGTCTAACTTCCTGTTACTTGTAGTTTAAAGCTCAGGGAAGTGGTACATTAACTGAAACTTTCAGGAAAACTTCCTTGATATGTGCAAATATGTGGAAAGCTAAAAGGAACTCGAATACAATACCTGTTTGCATGTACAGTAAGGTAAGTGTACTGCATATACCAGAGATCTGAGTGTACAGTAGTAGTAAACAATCGTAATAATTGTACTTGACTCATCCATGCTGTGAAACACCATTGACAGAGTAGTAGGTACTGTAAGTACGCAGATCAACATACTGTACCTGCTCTGATGACTAGGTTCAGTCAAATCTGTTCTACAAATTTTGCAGCGGTTCTCACCTTACATGTGTCCTCACAACCATAGTTCCCCAGACTCTCTGAAAATCCGCGCAAAAATACGGCCTACACAGGTATTTCTGAGTAAACAGAACTATGCAAGTTTATGAAGGCCTAAACTCCACAGGAGGAGCTCCCGGGTGGCCGTAAAAGCCCAAAAAAAACTTCCCGTGGAACCCCAAGGATAATGCGAACACAGGAGAGAAAGACCTAAACAGGTAGTAAAAAAAATTACGTGAACAGGTCTTAACAGTACAACACGTAAGTGAAGTGTACAGTGTCCCGCACAACTGATACACGTGTGAGGTACCGTAGTGCTAAATTTATACCAGTGGCGTCTAGGTAGACTAGGAAATGTGCGTTAGTGTTGTAGGAGACAGGTAAGTATCGTCATTCGTAAATACCCAAACCAGTGAGTTTGGGGGTTTCCCCAGACTCTCTTGTTGCTAGAGTGACCCAGTAACCTATAAGTGTTCAGCCCATGTGATCAGCCATTTGAACTCGACCAAGGCATACCATGTTCATCTGTGTCCAGGATGAAATTTTCCCCTGTTTTATCCCCTGTTTCTTCCTGGAATTTTTTTTCCTGTTCCTGGAATTCTCTCAAACTCATAGCATGCATGCTGTTGTACTTGTGATTGCCTTTGGCAATTCTGGTTTAGAGCTGCATTTTGAAATTTTGAAATATGATCTTGAATGAGGATATCCGTAGTTACATTCATGTTTAGACAATAGCACTGACTTATGATGACAATGTGAAGTTGCGGAAAGGGCTCTGAGGATGTCATTCAGTTTAGAACTGAAACTGGAGCAGAACAAATATGGTTTGAATTAAATGTTGAAATATAATGGATAACCAACATACTTAATATAAACCACTGAGTAACTTATCAAGAATAGGGGTCTGCATACTATACGTATATAGCTGATAGCAAGAAGCAGTGTGTGCCACAGTACAGTACATGTACTGGTTGCTCATCAATTACCGATTTCCTGACCTGTCCTTCAAGAAGGGCCAGTTGAAAGAGAGCAGGATGTAGGTGGGTTAGATTTGCGTGGGCTCTCAGCTACACCTTTGTACTAAGTTGTGCACTGTCTTACCATACTGGTTGCATCAGCAGCCTACACTTCCATAGATCTGAATTGTCTGGAAATAAATTATGAAATGATTTAGTACCACCCCTTTGGTTATTTTAAACCAGTTCTGATCAATGGTTTGAACAAGAACTGTTTCTCTGTTTTTTGAACAATCTGTGTTAGTAAACATAGGCAACTCTTAAATTTCAGTTTGTTGTTTGCTTGATATGTCTACAAATTTGTCAGACTTTTACAGAAATAGGATAGTGTCATGATTGTGATCATTATTTTAAACCTTTGTATTATTAAGGTCCGGCGGTATGGTGGAAAACTGATACCGACATACCATCACATCAATACCGGAAATACTGATATTTAGGAGAAGATTATTTTGCGAAACCGCACCCTGTTGCGAATTTTGTGATATGCAACCCGTGATAACAGACAGGCCCCTTGGCAGACAACACTTGCGCAGTTGTGCAGAATACATTTGTGCTGTAACTGCCATGCACCCTGCGCCATGCACATGGAAAGTTGTTACCATGTGGTTACATTGAGATACTCTGTTGACATTTGACACCTACCACGCAATATGTAACATGAAAGATAAGCATGTCCCTTTTAGAGATGGCTACTTTGGGGCCAGTGGGGGCTAT
This sequence comes from Apostichopus californicus, assembly GCA_020650975.1. Taxonomy (NCBI): domain Eukaryota; kingdom Metazoa; phylum Echinodermata; class Holothuroidea; order Aspidochirotida; family Stichopodidae; genus Apostichopus; species Apostichopus californicus. Next base: position 21,185 of record JAIPMN010001853.1, on the reverse strand, counting down.
TTTATGAGTCAAATGTTCAACACATTTATACAGAAAATCAATCATAAAAATGTAGGGAATGCTTTATAATTTTATATTTTTTTGCTGGGGTGGGCGCCCTGGCGAATTAAAACCTCTTCATTTTGCTGCCATATATTTCAGGCTGAGAACCGAGGCTATGTGTGTGTTTATTGATCGTACGTTCGTATGGCCCTAACATAACATACTCTAGGCCATTACGAAAAAGTTGAAAAACAGTAAATATTTGGCGGGAATTGCTGAAAGTCAACGCACACGTATCGTTATTTCCAAAAGTGGCCATAGGCTAGATAAACTCGCCGTGTGCATCAGTAGATATTACAACGGGACATAATGGCACATAACACATACAATATACACACCACAATTGGGGCAATGGCTGAAATACAGCACTGATGAAATATCCCAGAACGGGTGCATCGAAAACAACATCAACACTTTCGGGACTCGAACTGTATTCACAGAGAAATGATTTGAAATAACTACTGATTTGTTTGATACTGTAACTGAAATAAGTAATGACATTTATTAGTGACATAATACTGGGGACAATTTTGCTCACAGTTCCCTTTTTTTTCCAATTTTATTTTTACCCTTGCTATGTTTTTCAGAGGGCTGTTTTGACAAAACAGGGCAGATCGCCCGTGGCCTCGTGTCTTTTTGAAGCAGGGAAGGATGCATGTTGTTCGCTGTATGTACTGGCCTATACTTTTGGATCATTCGGACATGTGGCTTTTTATGTTATGTGTTTCTGTTATCTTCTGGTTTCTTGATTGCATTTGCAAGAAACTTTCCTGGTTCTACTCTCCTGCGTACAGTTTAACTATTTATTAACAAATTGTAAAGTCTGTAAAAGTACCGTTGTATCCTTGAAGTTGCATTCGCCTTCAAGACAAGCGAAAAGCAATGAGGAATCTTGCTCATTGAATGCTTGGGCTTGACGCCGCAGACACTGATTCGCAAAACAGGTGTTCATGTTACAAACCTGCCATTGTTCTAGACATTGGACTGTTTCCACACATAGCGCACATAAATACATTTAGCGTTTAACAAATGAACTGTGAATGAAATGATTGGTTAGTATCGACTTGAGTCATTGTTAGACAGTATCGTTACGTTGTATTTTTCTTCTATTTCTCGTCTTTTCCGTCCACGGAGAACCTCGCTGAGAAGGTGTAGGAAATTAAGAAGAAAACTAAAACATGGCCGGTTTCCAGCAATAATATGTACATTTGGCAATGCTTAACTTTATCGTAATGTTTGAGAATAGCAGTATTGTTGGTATATCGGTAATACATGTAAGTCAATACCATCAGTATGACTATGATCTCGATACCGACTATATTCGAATATATCGGTATACCGCCGGACCTTAGTACATTACAATTAACAAGATACAGGTATTTAATTCTGAGATTTTTGTTGTCAGTCAACTTTCCCTTCGATACAGTATTATAGCACTTAGTTGCATGTCAAAATCAAATCATAAGAAAAGTTTACAGTCTGTGTATACATCATAGTTAAAACAACCTTCTTACTGGGAGGGCATATCAATTGTTGTATTACAGAAGCTATCAAGTGGAAATTCTAAATATAGGTGAGGTGAACGTTCTAACATTGTACTGGTTAAGTTTGTTTTTCTCTGTTGTGCACTATATTCACCATACGGTTTAGAGAACAGAACCCTCACTTTACAGTAACTTTACAGTTTGTACAGTATATGTCCTTGTGTAGTTGTTGCAGTAATGATGCCTGTGCATTCGTGCAACACAGTATGCCTAAAGGTTGTATACGTTATCTTTGCACTAATATTGTGGAATATGACTGTGTATATACTAACAGTGCTATGATAGAGCTCAGATTGAACAGTAGAAGATGTGTCGTGTGTTAACCATGTGCGTAGCCTTTATGGGCGAGATTAATGTTCACGAGTGTTTCTTTTTGCCTCCTCCTTACTTACAGATATGAAGAAGCGATGTATGAGAAGGTGACACGCAGAGAATGGAAGAAAGTCTATCACATGGGGCCTATAGATGCATGGTACAGTGAACACCGTTGACAAATTGTATTTCCCTCCAAGTTAAAATATTTTTTAAAACCCATGTCAGATGTTTCAAAAGTTAGATGTTCCTCATTTTGGTAACAAAGTAGCTCTTTGAATGCACAGCACATTTAATTTAAATATTTTGAGTGAATCTGGTTAGATTTGGTGGGATTTCCATTAACCATTTGAGAACAGCGCCCCCAATGTCCTACTTTAAGGTCAACACCTACTTCTTCTACCTTCCAATTGTACCGTTCTCAAGGCTTGCGAGCATATCAGTAGGACTGTGGGTAGATTCAAAAGAAGGAAGAAGGGGGAGGTGTCAAACCTAAAGTAGGTCTGGGAGGGTGGGGGTGGGGGGAGGGTTGCAGTGCTAAAATGTTACCAACTGTTGTAGGCTGTGTAGATTGAGTGCATAAGTAGAACAGAGGCAGGTAAGTATCGTCGTTCGTAGATCCCCAAACCAGTAAGTTCTGGGTAATCGACACGTGTGAAGAGCCCTTGAGTTCGACCTTGACAATATTGTGATAACGACAAGATCTGCAAAGACTTTTAAAAAGGGAGGAAGTACAGTAAATCAAAGACTATCGTTCATATACCTGTAGTTCAAGCCGGCAAATGAGAATTCTTTTGATTTGAGTCATTTTGTTGCTATTCTTTACCTCTTCAAAAGCTGTAGAGTGGGCAGCTGGGTGCATCAATAGCTATGCAAGTGTGTTGACTGGTCATGCGTGATTGGAATGGCAGAAAATTGTTTGGGTCCGTTAGCAGTATTGTTAGTTCAAAAAGTGTTTGCATTTAGAAAAAAAGAAAAAAAAGAGGGTAAACAGCGAAGGATATCAAGCACTTTACTTTACTTTACTGTATAAAGTATATTATATATATAATATAGTTTGTAGTATAAAACACAGACCCCATTACCAACAGGAAGGGCTGTGTTGGAAAAGTCTCCGCCACATCGCCAACTCGTCGTAGGGAGGTTGCTGACACATCGTACAGAGTTGCACTTTGGATCCTTATAAATTGGAAAATTACTGAAGAGAGATTTTTTTAATAACTAGTTGGAACTTTTTGGCAATCTGATTGTACTCATTTGAACTTTTGTTGGAAGTTTTGATTGCATTGGTTGCCTCTCCTATAGTTTCACACAGGGCAGCGTGTGCTAGTGCTGCTATTAATATATATTTGCAACAATGACTGATAATGCTAAGCCAAAAGAATTCTCTCAAGTCAGCTGTGAATCCAATCACGTAAGAATGTTTACCATGATTTTTATATTGAAGACAGAATCTACATTTTGGTTCAGTTTTGCTCTGCCATGGAAGCATGGAATGGCATTTTGTATTTTGTTTTTTGGCTAGATGATTTGTAAACCGCCATACATTTATTTTTCTTGTTTTCTATAATTTTGGTACATTGATACAAGATTTTCCAGTGTCAATTATTTTATATTTGTATATCTACATAGTCTATTTCTCTCTCTTGACAGGCCAAACAGTATGCTGTGTTCTTCCTAGTCTTATACACATTTCTGATGGGATTTGTGTTCCTCTCTTACCTGTACACTCTTGATATATCAGGGAGCAATAAAGCCCCAGCTGATGATGTTATCATCCTCCATAAAAGTTCAGTCGTAAAGTACAAAGATTCCTCATTCGATGAGGGAAAACTTTTAGTCAAAATTAGCTTCCATCAGCCTGGAAAACCGGCCGCTGTTTTGGAGCATTACAAATCAATGAGGACCGGTGAGGTAAGTCAAGATGCTACGCTGCGGGACGGGTTATGGTATTAATTACACTGCGGGACGGGTTATGGTATTAATTACGCTGCGCGACGACTATGGTATTAATTACGCTGCGGGACGGGTTATGGTATTAATTACGCTGCGGAACGGGTTATGGTATTAATTACGCTATGGGACGGGTTATGGTATAAATTACGCTGCGGGATTAATTACGCTGTGGAAGGGGTTATGGTATTAATTACGCTGCGGGACGTGCTATGGTATTAATTACGCTGCGGGACGGGCTATGGTATTAATTACGCTGCGGGACGGGCTATGATATTAATTACGCTGCAGGACAGGCTATGGTATTAATTACGCTGCGGGATGGGCTATGATATTAATTATGCTGCGGGACGGGTTATGTTATTAATTACGCCGCGGGATGGGTTATGGTATTAATTATGCCACGGGACGGGCTATGGTGGTAATTACGCTGCGGGATGGGTTATGGTATTTATTACTCTGCGGGATGGGTTATGGTATTAATTACGCTGCGGGACGGGCTATGGTATTAATTACGCTGCGGGACAGGGTTATGTTATTTATTATGCTGCGGGATGGGTTATGGTATTAATTACACTGCGGGACGAGCTGTGGTATTAATTACGCTTGGGTTATGGTATTAATTTGATGCCTTGTGTCTCCTGTATCAACTTTTGAGCTTTTTCAAGCTTTGTGTTTTTTATGACATAAGTTGCTCTCATTGAAACCTGGCTTTGGCAATGACCATTATTGATTTAGGGGGTTATATATTTGTGCTATCAGAAAAAGAAAAGACATAGTTGAGATGCATTAATGGAGGAAAAAGCTTCTGCTTTTTATTTTGTTATGAAATTTTTAATATCCTGTAGTTAGATATTTTGTTGTGGTTATTAGACCCTCGATGTAAACTTTCTTATGTTGTGCTCTCATAGCATTCTAACTTGTGGATTGGTCATGGTGTTTTGATCATGTTTATTTACTTCGCTCCTCGCTTACCTGTCTCCCCTAAACTTTCTTATGTTGTGCTCTCAGAGCATTCTACCTTGTGGATTGGTCATTGTGTTTTGATCATGTTTATTTTTTCTTCTCCATCCATTTCTTTCTACAGACACTGAAAAAGCGTTGTAAAAAATGTGCGTTAGTCTCCAGCAGCGGACAGATGTTAGGAAGCAAGTTAGGAAAAGAAATAGATTCGATGCCGTGTGTTATACGAATGAATGCTTCCCCCACTGAGGGTTATGAGGAAGATGTAGGCGCAAGGACTACAGTGCGTGTGGTGTGTTATATGACATCAGAGCCCCTCGTAGCGGACTCGGAACAATTATTAATCCAAGAACGTAACAAAAGTCTAGAGAAAGTGCTATTATTCGGATTGAACACACCCAACCATAAATGGGCCTTGAATAAAATCGAGTCGCTTTTCGTAAAATATCCAGAAACACAATTTTATTCCTTGGACGAAGTAGGGGAAATGGAGTCGGACCTCATCTTTGAAAAAGAAACCGGTAAACCAAAGTGAGTATGCCTTACCCTTAATTTGCAATAGTTAATAGTAGTGAGCAAGAGATTTGATATATTTACTTCGCTCCTCGCTTACCTGTCTCCCCACAACCTTAGCACCTCATTCTACCGTGTCTAGTATGCCCTGGTAATCTTTTAACACTGTGCACCCTCAGCGACCCGCTCCTCCGGTCGTTGCCCTTCCTTCTCATTCTACCATCCAAAGTGTTAACTCATGCGTTTTCGTAGTGGATTAAAATCTTTCGAAAATTGCCCGTATTACATTGGATTTTACCTAGAAGGACATCCTTTAGGATTTCAGACGTTACAACAGCCTATTACAGCCTGATAAGTATCCTTTTCTTATAAAGTGAGGGAGTTTGGGGGCTGTTTTTATTGTGCAACCCATGCCCATGTGTTAGTTTTTTATTAGTGTAACGTTACTTTCTCAGGTAGTATTTCCGCGAGGACCGCGAAACTGCCTCGTTCGTTTCCGCCTGTTCCGCACTAACGCGGATGGGCGGTATCTCATCTTTGTGTACAAATATATAAACCAGTAAGTTTTATCATGGTTACACGTATAAGGGTTTATAAGTTAAAATAAGAAACCCCACTTTCCATACAGAGCTTATAAAAGGGAGCACATAGGTCCAACTGCCATTACAGTTTATTCACTTTATTTTGATGAATTCATTGTGCAATAATGCTTGCTGTCATTCATGAACTACACAAACAGTATGGTTTTGTTGTTCTTCAAACTTGAATATATACCCTTGCAAACATAATGCAGTTGTGTGAGAGGATGTTATTGATGTTTGGTGATGTGTGACGAAGTGACTTAGTCACAACTGAACAGTGGTTTCACTTCCTTGTTGCATCAGTGAAATTAATGGAATATAGTTATGTTTCTAGAAAAAGAAAGCTTGTGTCCCCATCAAATGCCAATTGTACTACGGGTTTGTTCCTCAAATTAGAATCAAGTTTGCGTCCAGCCTGACGCAAGCAACGTGAAGATTTTGTGTCCCTCGCTAAAACGTAGCGTCCCGGACTCAGAATCCTGCGACCTTAACAATGCTGGAACACAAAAGCAGTTTAAAGTGTTTGCCCATGTATGACATCACATATTATTGCACAATGTATTTATCTAAATAAAGTAAATTTACATTTTTTTAATCTCTGCTATGAAATGAGTTATCTTGAGGGGGTGGGTGGTGGGGGTTAGAGCAGTGTGGTTCTTTTTACTGTTCTTGCCCTGTGATATAATTTGGTTTAAAGTTTTAGACTTTGTTATCCCTTTAAATAAAACAGAGCTGTAGACTACAATTTGACCCAATTTAACTTGTTTAGATGCTACTCATAAAATAGAATAAATGTTTTTCCCTCAGTGTTTATTGGTCATCGTAATTCTGTTAATTACCATTGATTGCAGTCAGCTCATTGTAACCTACTGTCAATCCCATATACAGTAAGTCCTGTAGAACAACAAAAAATCAGTGCACGAGGTATAGTACTACAAAACACTGCCAAACTAAAAATAACAAATTATTCTAATTCGTGATCGCCTTTTTGTCAGTTACTTAGGAAAGATTGATAAAGCTGTAAATTAGATATTCCTGGAAGGTTCTGGTTAAAAGGAAATGAGTATATTTGCCCTAGTTAAATTAAAGGGGATTCAAAAAGGTGCATCTCCTAACATCAAGGGCTCATGTGTGTCTTGAGTGTGCAGGAACCTGTGCATTAGTGGTGATAGCAACCATGACATCTGTATACATGTGTGTTTGTGTGTTGTTGTGTGTACATGTGATGCTGTGGCTCGTTAACAGGATATCTCCCACACATACTCAGCTTGCATGAACTAAAAACTTGGGATTTTAGATGCCTCTTCTAGGCTGGTTTCGATACTGGTCTCCATACTCACGTAAACAAGTAATAGTCCAAACAATTGTGAAACAGGGAGGGAGATATCTCATCAGCAGAGGGCCAGCTTAGAGTTTTTTTGTTTATTTTTCTTCTCAAACTACGTTTCTGTTAGTACTTTTCTATGCATTCTTTTTGTGAAGAAATGGTTTTCAACTGCATGTACGTAAAAATCAATACAAACACTACAGTAGCAACGTTCACTCTTGCCCAAGTGGAAATGATAAATACTTGTAGTCTGTATGGACTAAGGCTTGATGTGCATTGGTATTTTCATGTCATCATAAATTAACAACTTTGAAATGTCAATCTTGGGAAATAGCGTCATGTCCATTTTGACTGTGCAGTAATACTTGGCATTCTGCCTTAATGTTATGAAAGTGCACAAGCGGCATCTGAACAGAACCTTGTGGCCCATAACATTTGTTGTTGTAGATGTGCCCTGCCTCTTTGGAGATAAATTGCAGGTTGTTGGCAACTGTAAGCACATATCTTACACACAACTGACAGCACTGAATTTTCTTAAGCCTCACAAATGTCTGGCCACATTCACTGCTTTCTTTGAAAATTACTTTGCAAGTAAACGGTCAGCAACTCAGTGAGGTAACATGAGCTTGTAACTTGACTAACTTTTTGGTTATTTGCTAAAAGCCAAACTAATCTGTGATGGTATGCATGTTGGATATGTATGTGTGGGTGTGTGCATGTATGTTTGTGGGCATACGGTATGTTTGTGTATATACTCTATGTGACTCCTTGGCCTTGTGAACATGATGCCGTAACTCCAAGAGTTTATGATGGATTAGTTTCCCACATGCTTTGTTAATTCACCTAAGTACTGTATGCATGAGAAGTTTTTGAAATCTCGGTATGTCAACTTTAGTTGAGAATGTAGACCATTTGTCTTAGGAACACCTTTTCACAGTTTGTACCAATTGTTGAATAGAGAAGATCATTTTAACTAAATATGCAAATAGAATCCACCTGATAGCTCACATACCAGCAAAGTAGTAATGGGCCCGCAAATAGAATTATGCATTAATTAACTGAAATCATCAGCCACATATCGGTAATATCATTTGTAAACATACTTTCAGAACATCATTGTTTCTGGTGAGCTTTCACAAATGAGTATAAAAATCAATAGATGAGAAAATGACTCTCCAATGCTAAAACTTAATGGTTTAATACTCAAACTGAGAGTAATTCGCATAAGTTTCGGTAATTTACCCCGTGCAGTGGGCAAAAGTTACCGAGTGAAGGCATCCCCCACAAGCAAAATGGAGAGCATTTTCCAATTATATGTAATAGTATCATATTATAGCCCTTTTCTAATGACTGTTTAATAGTGGAATATTCTGACATGCATACTGTACAGACTCAGCCATTGGTACGTGGTTATTAAATTGCTAATAGTGGTTCATATGGAACCTTGTACTGTAGGTACAATTCCACTTGTGTTTTGAAATCACTTGCAAAACTATTATAATTTAGATGCTTGAAAAGTTTGGGCACTACAAAATGTTCGGCGGTGCGTGACACAATTCATTATAAGCTATTTTGCAAAGTACGCTATTGATGTTTGTTCCTGCAAACGCAGGTCAACAGAGACACCATAAACTGTACCACACGCTTACCACACGCCCACGAGTTCACAGAGCAGCGTGTGTACTGTAGTATTTGCAGTCATGGATATACTTCAGGCCTAGCAAGATTCTTTGTTAATTTACAAATAGATCTATACCGTATATCTTTCATGAATTCATTAAGTCAACAAGGAAACATTTTCAGAACTCCTTGTCAAGCCTGCTGTAATTCAGAATGTTCTGGTTAATAACTTATGTTGCCGGGTTTTAATGGTACTTCAATGATAAATTAGTTGCTACTCACAGGAATGTGGGGAGACCTTGACGAGTTGTAAATTAGCAAACCTTTGCTGACAAACTAAAGGAGGTTGCCCTTTCTTCTTTGATGATTGAGAAAAAAAAATGTTATGCCTGATTTTATACTCCAGGGTATGTACTTAAATCTGAAGCAGTTACTTTATGGAGCATGCCAGCATGTTTTGGTCAAGCTCATTGTGGATACTGACAGTTATTTGTACTTTACCATATGGGCGGCCATTTGGGCCAAAAATACAATGATGAAACAAATAAACAAGGAAGAAAAAAGAAAAAGAAGGAATATGCAAAATGAAAGAAACATTATGTAATACCAATGTAAAATATTATGAAAGGCTGCACTTACAAAGGGAAATAAAAATGTAGCGAAACATATCAAACACATGCAACCGAAGGATAAACAGGGAGCACCGGGAAGTCAAAATTGATCCACTTGTCAGAACAAATAGATCAATCGCCACCATAAAACGAAGATGTATTGTAAGCAAAAGAACATTTGCACAAATTCAAAATGAACGCTCACACGCGAAATGAACAAGTGCTCAGAACAAAAAGAACAAGCGCCACCATAAAAAAACGAAGATGTAACTTAATCAAAAGGACATTCGCACGAAATCAAAACGAACGTTCGCGCAAAACAAACGAACGCCTTTGAACTAAAAGGACAGATGCAGCTGTTTTGGTTTTCCTTGACTTTGATGTAGGGGGTTGTGAAGATTGTCAAAGGACCATTCAGCATAAATACTGTATTAGGCGAAACTGGAGTTTTCTGAGGCATATTTAAGCCATAAATTAGGTCTACACGCAAGGCTGTGCTTATAACTGATTGTGAAGTTCAAAGGTCATTTGAGGTCAACAGAGGTCAAAAGTCTGAAAACTTAGTAAAAATGATTACTCAAAAAGTACATCTTCATTGACCTTCATACTTGGTATGTAGATCCAGCTTGGTGAGTACAAGAACCCTACTGAAACTGGTGGAGGTCAAAGGTCATTTGCAGTCAACATTTATAAGTCACATTCTGAAAACCTTGTAAGTATGATAAATCGAAAAGAACATCTTTCTTGAACTTCATACTTAGTACATGTAGTTCCTGCTTGGTGAGTGCTGTACAAGAATCCTATTCATTGGTATACACTAGGTCAACTTCAGTTCACTGATAATGTTGTGAAGAGCTTCAACAATACATACAGTAGTCAAGAAAATGAAATGGCTTCATAGAGTTGTTACTCTTGTGTTACTTTAGGGCTTTAAATACACTGTGGCCCTCATCAGTTTCACACTCTTAGCATCCAGGGGTGACAAGTTATAATCTTACATACATGTGTCAAACTTGGCCATATTCTCTGTGATTTATAGTAAATGAATCAGCCTTGGCAGTGAGTTGTGCAAATATTTCACAGTGAATGCACAACATCATGTATTATCTCATTCATTGAAAACAATTGTTAAAGGGTTCTTTGGTGGCAGAGCTGATTTGCTGTCTCAAAATTGTGCCTTTGCTGATAGTAGCAAATATGTGTTTAAATATTGAACATAGGAAGAATGTTCTTTGCGGATATTGAAACATTTCCATCTAAGATAAACTAAGAGGGGGGGGGGGGGGATGGGAGGCAGAAGATGACGGATAACATAACCATCTGTTTCTTTTGTCTTTATTTGTTTACATTATTCCTTTGTGGTTGTTTCTAATTCATTGAAGATTCAAGAACATACAGGATTGTGAATCCTTTTAACTGGCTGTAAAATAGGAAACTAACTGCACGGAGAGCTTCTCTACCATGCAGAGTACAGTACCAGCAACTGTGAGACCACATGGTATTCCAGGTACCATGTAGCCTGCATTAAAACCTGGTATGGCCATCCTGGTATGGCCATCCTCATATGGCCATCCTGGTATGGCCTGCTGGGACAAGATCAATGGTAACTCCACTGTAAGAAAGTCACTCCCTTGAGGTTAACTTGGCTTTGTCCCTCTCGCTATATTCACTGCCAAGTAGTGCACCACAGATCCACTGTTACACCGCTACTGCTTAGATCAAGCTGGTTAGTTGTTCAAAGTCAAACAGTCAGTTGTACATTGAAACCATTGTTGCTCTTACACAAACTGTGTGTTGAGTTAGAATTGGAAAATTCTTTGCAACAAAAATCATTGAAAGACAACAAATGTCTTTGAAAACTACCCAGATGTGGCATATAGGGTATAAAGCATGTCATGTAGAAAATGCCCAGGCAGCATGATTATTCATGAACCTTTGACAGCATCTAGTGTCTTGATCATCTCATACAAGGACACCTCTTCTTGTCCTTAACTTTTAATTTCAGCAAACAAATTGATATCCTCTCGTTGTTTGCATGTTAGAAAATGGTAGATAGTATAACCACGTGGACATGGTTATACTCATTGTAGTAGACATATATTGCTTTGAGACTGTTTTCTTCAAAGTGACAAATACACTTGAAATGTGGATTTGATATGATTTTTCATCCATGTCATATCAGCTCTGCAAGCCTGTTCCTGAAACTCAGAATATCCAGCAACTACAGTATACAGTAAATCTTGAACATACACATTCACAAAGTGAAAGGAGGAAGTTAGGAGACAACACATGATCATTGTTATACTGCCAGTGACATCACTCTGCACCACTGAAGGTGCCTTTGCATAGACATGTGATATCTACTTACAATTGCCACCAACAAATGACCTGCTGTCATCAATATGAACCAAATCAAGGATTATGTTGTGTAGCACAATGGATTACCCAGCTCCATGGTACAACTAACACTTGATATGGGTTGTGGGGTCGCCTGTATACATGTGTGTGTGTGACAATGAAGCTACAAACAGGCTTATAACGATGGCGGAGCGTCCATACAGTCAGAGGGGGCGGATGCCCCCCCCCCCCTGACGGACTCAAATGGACTGCTGGCGCCCTTTTCAGCTTTTTACCACATATTCGCGATTATTGACTTTTTTATTGCGCTCTCAAATACCTATTGACATTTGTCACATTTTGTTGGTGTAATTTTCTGACAAAATGGCTATGACACCTATTTATTCTTCGTTTATCTGAAAATTACCAAGGCCCGGAAAGGGTCATTTCCGGAGATCTAGGGAGTATCTTTACTCCAAAAATTTCTGTACGCTCCGCGCCAATCGGTGCGGTGTGCTTAGATAGTGTCGAAAGCGCCCCTACAGACCATTCTCACCCCCCTGACCAATACCCCTAGCTCCGCCACTGGGGAATAATGTAACCATTATCGCACTGAAAATGCTATGCAAAGTGGACCAGTCGCATCTATGCAAACTGTGCAAAGATGTACTGTACAGTATAGCAGTTTGGGACCCTGAAACCGTAGTATTTTATAGGAGACAAAGCAGAGAGCTTCAAACTGCTACACAATTTTGAACACTATATTATTCCCTGTTACTGTATCTCAAGAGGGCATTTGAGATCAGCAGAAGAGAAAGTACAGTATGAACATGTTAATAAGACCACAGTGCATGTAAGACAGCGAGTTGCGAAGGGTTGATTGCTCATGGGTGGAACAGGAGCTGAATTAAAGTAGCAAAGATTTTTGGAGGTCAGTACAATTTACTTTGCTCCTCGCTTACCTGTCTCCCCACAACCTTAGCACCCTCATTCTACAGCGCCTAGAATGTCCTGGTAACCTTTTAACACTTTGCACCCTCTGGTTTCCCAGGATCGGAATTTTTTCCATCTACTGTTTTTGGAAGTATTTGAAGTTGTTTGCAGCCCGTTAAGTATCCTTTACTTCTTATTAGAGGGGTTTTTAGGGCTGTTTTGGTGGAGAGGTGTTCTCTCCGTTTTTTCTGTGCAGAACACTAGTGCTGGTAGCAGTTCCGCGAATTGTTTACCGTAGTTACGCTAGTTTCCCGCCTTTTTGGCTACACACGCTATGTGCGTTAGTTCGTTTTCCCTCTTTCGCTTTGTTTAGTTGTTTAACTGTTTCGATTATATATTTTTGCTTTGATATTGTTTTATACTATATATTTTGTCCCTTCTACTTCTCTCCAGACTCGTTCCTGGTTTTTCCCCACCTTATGTGGGTTGGCTTTAGGCCTAAGTTTTGTCTACCTTGTAAGCCGCGGGCCTCTAGCCGAGGCACATTGTTACTTTTGTATTATTTATCTCTTCCTTGTTAGCTTATTTCCCCTCCCCTGCTCTCCCATCTCCTGTTATATTTTTGTTAAGAAGTTGTTTCCTTAACTACTGTAGGGGTTATTCAGTCATGTCTAGGAGTCAACTGAAATGCGTAAATTGCTCCATGTTCTGGCCAGGGAGGGCTTGGGACGAACATGACCTTTGTCGTAAGTGCCGTACGTGTACCAGGAGGGACCCGTGTCTGGTGTGTATCCAGTTCACCCCCAGTCAATGGCTAGAGATCGATGCCTGGCTAGCAGGACAAAGGATGAAGCTGCAGGAAAAGTTAGACTTGCTCCCGAACCCCAGCGGCTCCCTGTTAGAGGGAGAACTAGTACAGATAGGAGAGGAAGAGGAAGGAGAGGTGGAGGAGAGGGGCCCAGAGGGGGCCGAGGAAGAGAGTGTGGACAGAGAAAGAGGAAAAGTGCCTCCCACGGTCCCGGCGACGTCCGGTTTGATTTTGGCCAAGGAAAAAGGCTAGGAAAAGGGCAAGGCTCCGGCCAAGAAAAAATTGCCCAGGAAGAAGTCCGGCACGGCCGGCCCTGAGAGAGCTTCCCAAGCTGGGTCGCAAAGGAGCACTCCTACGGAGAGGCAGGTGCCACTGGCACCGGAAAGCCCAGTCCGAGTCCCATCCGGAACGCACAACAAGGAACCTGCGGCCGGAGGGTCGCTGGCACATCAGAGCCGGTCCCGGAGCGGGGAACGAGAGCGACAACCGATACGACCCCCTGCTGGGATCCCAGACCGGGACAGCAGAGGAAGAGATACTATACACAGACCAGCCAGACGGGAACGCACCAAATCACGGTTCCGATCTCCCAGACGAGGCACTAGGAAGAGTTGGTCACCAGCCTCAGACCAATCATCTGACTCCTCCAACGATGGTTACAGAAGGGCAAAGAGGAGGTACCGGCCCCAGAAACAACGCCACGAGGAAGAACCAGCGTGGCTGGTCCAATTAACAGGCCTCCTGAAACCGCTCTTGGAAAGAGAGCAAAAGAGAGCTGGAGGGTAGCAACCACGACCAGTGCGGTCCCTGTGCCGCCACCGACCTCGGAACCGGAGGAAGTCGTCCTCTGAGAGGACACCCTAGACTGCAGAGCATCTGTAAACCTCTCGGGATAGGAAGAAACTGACGAACCCCCGGAGTTCAAGTCCCTAGAGGTAGCCTAGAGGAGGAGGACATCCCCTGCGGCAGAACGATCCATCAGAGTCCCAGACGACGCTTGGAAAGCTCTGTTCAAATGCCCATCCATTCCGCAGGAGGCTAAAGAAAAGCTGAGATCAGAACAGGGGTCTTCATCTTCACATATCTTCAGAAACACAAATCAGAAGAAACTAGAGGAGCCACTGGTCGACATGGACGTGGTAGCTCGTCACTCATAAATATCCAAACCAGTAAGTTTTGGACTGTATGTTTCAAACAAACTTGCAAGTCCTTTCGGGGAGGGTCCTGATCCCGCAAGAGCGATAAGGATCACACAACCTGGGGATCCCCAGATACTGGTGCGTCACTTCCAAGCATGTATAGTGACAGGGAAGTCAATATAGCGTGCCCAGCTGAAACCTGTGATACTGTGGAAGTGCAAAATGCATACATGCATGCAGAACCTACTATATTATCTTTTGTTGTTCTACGTAGCTTTGCACCTGCTGCGATTTTGCCTGCGATTTGTTTTAGATTTTAGACACTACCAATTTTCTGCCTTAATTACACATTGCAGGGAAGAATACATCTCACAACAGAAAAAGTTTACATTGAAGTGGTAATATTTTATTTGTAAGGATTTTTTTGATCCATAGATAAACTTTCCTCTCCAAAGTGCCATTTGAAACATGGCGTACCTTCAATACCTTACCATTTTCATGTATGACAACAATAAAGCTAAAACTGCTACCACAGCGATTCTAGCGTCCATATCAAAACTTCGGCAAAGGAAAAATATTTGTTCCTTACGAACAGCCTACCGGTAGTTGTCGTGGAAAAAGTTTATTTAGAATCCAAGTCAATTTCAAATGATTGTTTTTCATTGGAGCTAAAACATAAAATTTACAGACAAAGAACATGAAAAGAAAAAAAAATGGAAAATTTCATATTATATACAAACAAAAGTAAAGAATAAATAAGCAGATAAAAAAAGTTCAAAAAGTCAATTCAAAAGAATGTAAAAAAAAATGAAACAAATCGTACACAGTTACATGTAAACAATCATTCGTGACCTTTACACCACAAGTTTTCACAATGTTTCCCTATGTGTTCTGTACTTCTTGATCCGGCTCACATACTCCAATACTCCGACAGGGATATGTTTTGTCATCTCCCTGTGGGGATCTCCCTGGAATTTCCCTTGCGTTCTCGAATGTGAACAAAGGTCAGGGTCTCTCAAATCGCTGTAAAACTGACTTTAGGGAGTTGTGACCTTTGCTCTTTCTTTCTATTTTGCATCACTGGCTTCATTGAAAACAAAAAATAGTTTTATTTGCCACTGATATTGTAGGGTGTGGTTAACTAATTCTCTACCAAGTCATTGAAGCAAAACAACTTCCTTTATTGGCACACTAAAGCTTCAAAGGTGGTAGTAGGCAATAGGGTTATTTTCAGATCCACTTTGGTATGGTACTTCTCCTTCAAAGAAGGACATTTTTAAACATCATGCGAATCCAGGGCTATGACTCAATTAAAGTGTTGTACTGTTGTAGTAGGTCACTCAGTGTGTTTCATTCAAAAGTTAAAAAATGATACAATTTTTCAAAGTTATCACTACCTGCAAGTATACAAGATTTGTTAGATATACAAATACACAATTATACCAAAAATATGAGTTCATAGTCATGATAAATAACCCCACCTCAAGTGCATCATAATTTTAATACCCCACCATGCCTCTTGACAAACATCATTGCAAACTGTGCATTTTTAATTTCATCTTCTTTATTCAGAGATCGTAAATTGAATCCATATCAACCTGTATATTAGGACATTAATATGTATCATGCGAGTGTGTATGCGTGTATGTGTCAGTGGGTAAGGGTGTGGGTTGTCCAAGTATGAGATGGTGAACTGTTTGAATCTGTGTTGTGCCTTGTAGTACTCTCCAAGAGAATATCATCTTCCCTGACAGTAACAATCTACCAATGTAAGAACAAATGGGGCATGATCAATGTTCCAAATATCTGAAACTTTTTGGAAGAATTCAAAGGGGTCATGTCTTCCCTGTACATACTAGAATCATTTGTCAGTGAGCAAATGTGTGAGCACAACAGCTAACAAGACAAGGTCTAAAAAGTGAATTACCAGCTCTGACTTAACATGTGTGCCCCCACTATACACATACTTTATCTTGAGCATGAAAAGCTACTGTGAAATATTTTACTCTTGAAACTTCCCTTTTTCAGTTATATATAATGCCAAAGGCTCAGTACTAGCCATGGCAATCGTGCTAGCACACGTGTACTTGATGGCTAGCTTGTAAACATGATATCTCAACAACCACAAAATGAATACGTCATACTTGATAGGTAGATGGCCCCTTGATGAGTAGATTGTTTTTGGTTCCCATGCCATGAATATTCATAAATAGGAGGGACTTAACGCAAAATTTGGTTCATACTGACCAGTATTGTGATATGGGTTCATAATGAGCACATTTTCATGACGTCTCCAATTCTATGTCATTAATACTCATCAAATTGCAAGAAATGGATTTTAAACACAAGACAAGAACCAATTGTTCCATACTTTTTCATCCTCGATGTATAGGTTTGTCTCACTACATTCACACAATCAACCGTGTTGTTTTTTGTGCATATCATGAATATTTATCAGTGAACATGTATTTTGAGGCATTAATCAATAGGTAATCTCTCTTCCTTTTGGTGTGCACAAGTTCATGAATATTAACATGTACCGTTTACCACGCTATGAACATGTTTGGGCATCAGAACCACTAAAGGTTTTCATTTTCTGGTTCATTCATCTAGTAATGGAAAAGTGTTTCGGCAACAAGATAAGAGATATATACTATATGGTTGCTCTTATGTTACAGCTAAGCTTTGGCCTTAGCTCTCCTTATAAAGCAATGACATTTCCGAGGCAAGTGTTGTCACACTTGTAAATGTTATCTTCTCAGCATAAATTACTAGCAAAGCTTTCAGACAGACCCTATTAGATAGATTTGTTGTGTCTAATTTAACTCTGCTTTTTTTTCTGCGTTATCGTCTTCTCTGCAGGTATAATACTAACACGTGGCTGTCAACAGGCTGGTTTACCATGCTGGCTGCTCTAGATATGTGTGAAGAACTGCACGTTTATGGAATGGTCCACGAAAACTACTGCGAGTAAGTATGAGCTGGTTTCAACAGCCTATCATTAATAAAAAATAATAAAAAAAAACAACAACAAATAAAACATGTTTACTGTCAACTCGACATACGATATGCTGCACGCAAAGGTATGCACTCTTCATATCAATAAACCTGATTAGGCCTGCAATTAGGTCAGTCACTCTCACATTTAAGCTGGTAGATCTATGGCAGTACTCTCGTACTGCAGTCCTAATATGTAATCAACTGCTTTCATTCCATGAAAATTTAAAGAAATCCAGCAAGCGAACGAAAAGGGAATGACGTGAATTTTCTAGTAGCGTGGGGAAGCTCCAGTAAATTGTTGGTAGGTATATAACAATGTGGCAATGAAGAGCCGGGAAGGAATGAATAGCTTGAAGTGTAAAAGCAGGTATATATACCTACCTGCCTCTTGTTCATCTCGATTTGTTTGTTGTACTACAAATCAGTCGATTTACGTATTTAGATAACATCATGAAGATTTAAAGAACCCCTGGGAACTGAATTATGGATCAAATATAGACTCCTAGAGCAAGTAACCTTGGTTAGGTGAGATGTCTGTCACCCGGGACCAGGAAGTGAAACAAAAAGTAGTCAACGTAATTATTCTGGTGGAAAGATCTGCGACATTGCCGTTCACTGATGCGGAAACGAAGAAAATGTCAAACCATTAATACTAACAATTTGAGGTCTCAAAGAAGGCTGATGATGCAAAGCAATGAAAGCTGTATTTACATTGCTGTTGTAACATCTGCATCAATTTGACAAAGCGTTGTAATATTCACACATACTCAGATTCCTGTCAGTCTGTGTTAACCGTCTTACGTGGATGAACCATTTGTTTCCCGATGAGGCTCTCCAGCGTTTCAACAGAGGGCGCTATCATATCAGTCCTAACGTGCTCTGTACTGATCTCTGAAATCAGCAAACTGATCCCAAGCAAGCAATAGCCAAAGTTATGAACATAGAATGGATCTTACTTCAACCTTAGCTTTGATGAGGAATTTGTTGCCATTTACTTAAAAAAAATTGGTTAAACATAATTGTTACTCTACCCATTGTGTTTAATTCAGTCATGTTTGAATAAAGACGGTTCTGACCCTAACAGCCACTTTCTTTTGTCCTTTTGCAGTGAAAATCCCGACTCGACAGTCAAGTACCACTACTTCCAGACATGGGATGTCCCTACAGAATGTGGCTACTACAACAGCCACGAAAACACGGTCTACGTCGGCGGTCACCGTTTTATCACAGAGAAAGCTATTTTTGCCAGATGGGCCAGAATGTTCAACATTCACTTCCACAATCCAGGGTGGAAACCCAGTGAACTGAAAAATAAAGAGTCACTGGACACTCCTTTTGTCATCAGGCAAGAGGTTCCCAAGACAGTTTTTATGAGTGTTTTGGAAAGTGTCTTAAGGTGGTCCGTAGGCAATTTTTTGTAGTGGCGAATTTCTCGTCGGTTCCGTCTCACCAGAGACACCCACCCACCCACCTGTACACGTGAAGCCCGAAGAAGATGTACCCCACCCCTACCCCTACGGTTACCGGTTGTTGAGATGGGGATATACCCTCTGAGCAGGTGTGGTATCTGCAGATTACTTGGTTGGAGAGGAAAGAAGAGAGTGGACAGACAGCTTCTGTAGAATCTAGTTTACTATTACACAGAGATATCCCAACAGACCAAGAACAGTAGGAGTCTGAGTCAACTATTACACAGAGATATCCCAACAGACCATGAACAGTAAGAGTCTGAGGAACGGCTGAAACTCGAGGCTTGCATGTACATATGCTCAATTAAACAGCAAATATTGTAAACTCTGAGCTGCAAAACATTTAATTAATATCTGATTGTATCCTTTCCCTCTTTTGTGTTGCAGATGTCTTTCTATATTTTTGTTTGTTGTAATTTTTCAGATCTCATTTTTATACCCAGTGGCTGTTTTTTTTTCTTTCTTTTCTTTTTCTAAAGAGGCTTTTGTTTTTAGATGCTTCACGATGATGCCTTCCAGTGTTTTGGACACTGATTGGCTGAGCATAGTCCTCATGTTTCCCTACAAAACATGGTCATAATTTTGTTTCTCAAATATCCATTTTTGTCAATATCAATAAGGATATTTCCAATGAAGAAGGGTTAAACCCAGCCTTCAAAATTTTACAAAATTATTGATGCTTTTTTTTGTATTTTAAATCTTCTCTATGAGGAATTAACCCATTAAGTGTGACAAAACAAAATATATTCATGTCAGACGCAAGTTTTTCATCTGCAGACATCGCGGGTGGTTTTAACGCTGTCTGTTTAATATCCACCAGGTTTTACTTCTCACCATTTTAGCAAACAATGAAGGCTGATTGAACTTGGCTGTATTTTAGAGGCTAATAGTAAATACAATGGTATCTCAACTTATATATAAGACACAAACACTATACAATATATGTACAATACAGACACTCTTACAATAAGACACAAAAACAAATAACAAAAAGCCAAAAAAAGAAGAAGAAAGGTTGATAAATGAGACATACTAACCAGATATTGGATGTGTGCAGGCACACAAAATTTCTGCTCAATGTACCAAGTTAATGTTTGGAAAAAGTCTTGCCAGTTGTAATCCATGTTTTATCTATACATGTGTGTTTTGTGATGTCATCATTGTTTTGTTTATTTGGTCTGTATCATTCATAATCTTAATATTTTTCAGATGTAAATTTATTATAAAAAATGCAATCTGTTTTCCAGTTTGTTTTTTGGCTTGGCTATATTGGTTTAGTAGGCACAGTATATAGGAGTGTTCTTTGTAGATAATATTGATATTGATATCTCTTCTTACTCTTCTCATTTTTTTTTTGGTTGTCTCTTTTTTATTTTAATCCTTTTTTTTGTAGGCAATTAGTAGTATTTTTGTGCACCATAAAAATAAGAATTTCAATTGCTTCCATTTTTGCTTGATGAATGCCTTAAAAAGTTGTTGCAGTCTGAAGAGCGGACTCTAAACAACCATGTATGACAGATACTTTTTGTTTCAATGTTTTTCTTTCAAAAGATGTGGGGCGGGGGGGGGGGACAACAAATAAGCGATTTTATGTGTGCGATGGAATGATCAGTGTATTTCACAGGTGACAAAAGAAGTCTTTTGCTTTAGGATGGTTATATATCTGTTTTTGACAACTTTGTGCTTGATATCACATAATAGTTTGACCTTTTTATTGGCTTTGTTGCACCTGTGAGTGAGTACTACTGCTTTTTTTTTAAGAAATGGGTTCCCTGAGAGGTAGTGAGGGCGGTATTGTAGAACTTAGCATGCATAGGCTCTGAATGTGTGACCTGATTACATTGGCTTTGGCTTTTGAGTACAGCGTTTCTGTATGCTACCATGTTGGATGAATCTAACTGTCGTAGCCTTACCGAGTTTGGGATCCGCGTTATAGTCATTGCCAATTTTGCAATCCGCAATCACTCTCACAATTTTGCAAGGTCAGTAATAGTGACTCCATATTCTATTCTATATATTCTATATATATATAT
>JAIPMN010001852.1:0-26876 GCA_020650975.1 Apostichopus californicus | reverse complement strand
TACACTCATTAAAGAAGTAATGATTTAGTGGTCATTTAAATTGGTCAAGCACTCTTTGGACCGGGCAAGACGCATTATGGTACCCTTCTACAATGTCCTTAGAGTTCATATTAACCATCAATTTGGTGATCCGAGGCGTGCTGCATGGATTATGGCCCAAATGCAGTTCATTCATGATCCCGTTACATTCATTTACGAAGTGATGATGTAGTGGTCATTTAAATTGGTCAAGCACTCTTTGGACCGGGCAAGACGCATTATGGTACCCTTCTACAATGTCCTTAGAGTTCATGTCAACCATCGGTTTGGTGATCCAAGGCGTGCTGCATGGATTAGGGCCCAAAGCTTTTTCGTGGTCCCGTTACACTCATTAAAGAAGTAATGATTTAGTGGTCATTTAAATTGGTCAAGCACTCTTTGAACCGGGCAAGACGCATTATGGTACTCTTTTACAATGTCCTTAGAGTTCATGTCAACCATCGGTTTGGTGATCCAAGGCGTGCTGCATGGATTAGGGCCCAAAGCTTTTTCGTGGTCCCGTTATACTCATTAAAGAAGTAATGATATAGTGGTCATTTAAATTGGTCAAGCACTCTTTGGACCGGGCAAGACGCATTATGGTACCCTTCTACAATGTCCTTAGAGTTCATGTTAACCATCGGCTTGGTGATCCGAGGCGTGCTGCATGGATTAGGGCCCAAATGCTTTTTATTCATGATCCCGTTACATTCATTTACGTAGTAATGATTTAGTGGTCATTTTAATTGGTCAAGCACTCTTTGGACCGGGCAAGACGCATCATGGTACTCTTCTACAATGTCCTTAGAGTTCATGTCAACCATCGGTTTGGTGATCCAAGGCGTGCTGCATGGATTAGGGCCAAAAGCTTTTTCGTGGTCCCGTTTCACTCATTAACGAAGTGATGATTTAGTGGTCAGTTTAATTGGTCAAGCACTCTTTGGACCTGGCAAGACGCATTATGGTACTCTTCTACATTGTCATTAGAGTTCATATGACTCATTGGTTAGGTGGTCCAAGGCGTGCTGCATGGATTAGGGCCCAAAGCTTTTTCGTGGTCCCGTTACACTCATTAAAAAAGTAATGATTTAGTGGTCATTTTAATTGGTCAAGCACTCTTTAAACCGGGCAAGACGCAGTATGGTACTCTTCTACAATGTCCTTAGAGTACATGTTTCCCATCGGTTTGGTGATCCAAGGCGTGCTGCATGGATTAGGGCCCAAAGCTTTTTCGTGGTCCCGTTTCACTCATTAAAGAAGTAATGATTTAGTGGTCATTTAAATTGGTCAAGCACTCTTTGGACCGGGCAAGACGCACCATGGTACCCTTCTACAATGTCTTGAGAGTTCATATGGCCCATTGGTTGGGTGGTCCAAGGCGTGCTGGTTTTGATTAGGGCCCAAATGTTTTCATTTCAGTTCCTGTTACATTCATTTAAAAAGTTGTTGATTTAGTGGTCATTTTAATTGGTCAAACACTTTTTGGACCGGGCAAGACGCATCATGGTATCCTTCTATAATGTGTTAAGAATTCATATGACCCATTGGTTAAGTGGTCCAAGGCGTGCTAGTCTTGAACAGGGCCTAAAGTGATTTTTTCA
Source organism: Apostichopus californicus (assembly GCA_020650975.1). NCBI lineage: Eukaryota > Metazoa > Echinodermata > Holothuroidea > Aspidochirotida > Stichopodidae > Apostichopus > Apostichopus californicus. The sequence continues at coordinate 25,257 of JAIPMN010001852.1, read as the reverse complement.
GGTCCCGTTACATTATATTAAGAACTGATGAAGTAGTGGTCATTTTAGTTGGTCAAGAACTATTTGGACCGGGCAAGATGCATTATGGCACCCTTCTACATAGTCATTCGCGTTCATATGACCCATACATAACCTCTTTCCAGGACCAAATGTAAGAAAGCTTCGGTGTTACGTCGATACCATTGTCGAATACGTAACTGAATAGGTAGCAGTTACTCATTCGCGAATGTCGAACGAGGAACGGGGAATAAGTATCTAACTTCACACCGGTAAAGTTGTCCACATTGTGCACTGTAAAGAACTGGGGTTGCATGCGATAATTGGGTTCATCGCGAACTGAAATTGCTGAAAGGGGAGAACCGGAGAAGGGGCATTCGATCATCTATAGTCGTTCCTATAAAAGACATATATGCCAAAGAAATTGCAAGATTCTACCAAGTTTGTTGCATGGAATGAATCGACGGCCAAGAAATTCAGAAGTGAATTCAGCTCAGGTACGTGTAAATTTTGTGTACTGTACTGTAGTTTGCAATCGTTGACACGGATAAACAAATCACTGTAGGTTAGGCTAATGTTACACTTATTGCAGCCTAACCTATCGAAAGCAATGTTTTTTTTTTCACGTTTACCATAGCTCCCAACTCTTGAGAAGGCAAATGCGGGTCCATGCCACGAATCGCCGTCCCGGGGGAGGGGTATAAGGGGAGGGGGTGCCCCCTCCCCTTTTGATTTCTTTTGGAATCCTGGTGATGCCTACATGTAAAATGGTGGCACTTAGAAAGGCTTTTGTCACCCAATATTTTCTGAGAAATATGCATTTTTTTGTGTGTAACATCAATAAATTGAATAGTATACAAATAATGAATGGTTATGAGTGCAATAGTGCAAATATTTCATGAGTTGAAAGATGTAATTTGTTCCATTCAACCATTCATTATTTGTTTTATACAACACCTTCAAATTTGGATATAATTGGATGTAAAATGCACTCATGCAACAGATTGTTTTGAACAGACAGGTTTCTCTGCTCTCTTACCATTGAAAAAAGTGCTATCAAAAAAGTATAACGCATGGTTCTATTTCATAGCGTGCAATAGAGCGGATTTTGCATGCAATCGATGAGCAATTGACCAATCAAATGGCCGGAATATAATTAGGTGTTGTATAATAGGTGATAATTCATTCTTTCCCGTGGCATGAAAATGTTCGCTGCTCGCCCCAATGAAAAGAAATATAGGCTAATTTGAGGTTCAAATGATGCTGTAAAGGAGGTTTTATACTCTATTATGCTAAAATATGTATACTTGACAATTACAATGCAGGTTTTTCGGACGCTTGCGCGGGTCAGCGGGTTTGGGTGTTAGAATGCGGGTCCAACCCGCGAAATGCGGGTCAGTTGGGAGCTCTGCGTTTACGCTAAATGAGATGAACCATACAGCCACATCTTGTTAACTATTCCGTTAGACACAATAGTTTAGCTTAGGCTTACCTTTAGTTTGTTTGTTAATCCATTAATCTATACCATAAACTAGCAGGTTAGAATGCCAGAACAGATTATTTCTCCAAAAAACTGCTACTTAATTACTGCTGCTACTACTATAGTCAGTATTGCGAAGTTCGGAACACTGCGAAGTTCGGACACCCCTAAGAAATACATGATTTCACCGTGACAACCTATAGCAACAGCCAATTTCACGAAAAACTACAAAGCTACAGTTATTTTCTCTCCAAAATGACCTGTGTGCAAGTAAGTACTTACGTATTTGTCAATAAAATGACGGAGATCTATGAAGTCTGTTATAATTACTGAAAGAGCAACTGCGCCACCAATTTTATCACCAGCGCCACACTGTGGGCCGGGTGTCCGAACTTCGCAATACTCTAGCAAAGAAATACCGGTTCCACAATCACGAAGAATCTTTTTTTTACAACGTGAAAACAGTTTGCAGGAAAGAAAGTTTGGCCGTGTATCTTAATATAACACACTTCTCCCACCATATCAAGTATATTTTCAGGTGATTTATACCAGAAGATATAGTTTTGGGGTGTTTTAAGGCTTAGGTGTCCGAACTTCGAAGTGTCCATGCTACTGTACTACTAGACAACTGTTATTGTTGTTAATGTTATTGCCAAAGAGAGCTAGCCTAGCCCTACCAAGTATCATAACAAATTTAGGATTCGATTGGCTGGAGTTAACATTGCCAGTAATGTAACCAATAGAACACTGAAAGTATGTCATATTGCCAATTGATTCCTGACAGTACATCATCATATTATATCCATGATTTATAAGAACGGCAATTTTTGCGACAATTTCCCCCAGTGCTTCCCCTACCCCACTCCTTTGACTTGGATTGATCACTTGTACAATGCTTATTAAGTAATGGTCTGGGAATTATATAAGCAAGAGCGCCATCCCAATTGAACCAATGATAGGGTACAACCTCGCTGTGTACAGAATTATTACAGAAGGTAATAAACTGTGTTTGGTTGAAGACATACAAGGAAAAGAGAACCCAACGATCAACTGATAGGATACTGGCGATGAAGAACTCACCCCAAAGCCAACAAAACGTATTCAATTTGAGAGATATCATAGTTTTAATGTGGTGTTGAGCTGCCATTTGTTACCTTTGTGCCGCATATAAGTTCCGCTAGGTAATTCAACCAAAATTTACTTTCCCAACGAACGTGTTTGTTTCACATGTTCAAGGTGGATCTGAATTGCTGTTAATTAAAACAATGCCAATACCAGCCCATATTGAAAGCAACAAAGATGATAATGCAAAAACATTAATAAAAGCACGTGGCTTGATGATGTCATATTTAGACTTGTTCAAGTTTTGCTCTTAATTATGAAGCTAACAGAACATTTTTTTATTGAGTTATTAGAATTCATGAACAGTAGATTAAACTAAGTAACATGTGCTGTAGCTCTGCATTGAGGACCTGAAATTATCATCAATTTAGCCTTTAAGGAGCTTTCTTGTATATTTTAGTAGTTTATATCTCGAATAGTGGATTAGACATACTGTAGAAACATTACTAGCACTTGAAGAAATTTTCTTTTTCCTTGGACAATGGTATGTATGAAGACTAAGATCTGTGCCTAAAGAGATGCCTTTCGGAAGTAAAGGTTCACTAAGTCGGTTTCCCTGCTGCTTTAATTTCCAATTTAGCAATGAGATGAATCCAATCTGGAGGGCAGCAGCAAATGGTCTGAGCAGATCAAGGAGCGAAGGTCAAATCAGAATGGAAAAACAACGAGAGATTCAGAAGCAAAAACGGCGCCAGGAGAAGGAAAAGAGACGTGTTGTGAGTACATCCTACAGTAGTAGCAACTTTATTCCTTTTCTGAATGCTGCATGGCCTTCACAAGCATTTCATGCAAATTAAATTTCAACAACATTGTACAAATTATAGCAAAATTCTATTGATAAACCTGTACTGATTGCTCTGTAGAAAAATCATCCCATCAGTAGACCTATATATACTGAATATATCATAGACCACTAATTCTTACTTTGGGACACATTGTGACTTTGCCTGTCCAGGGTCACAGAAAAACCTAAAGAAGAAAGTTTTATGTCGCAGTTTGAAATATAGTCTAGCGGAATTGTTAGTTACTAAGTACTGAAAGAAGAGCATGTATTCTACGCATCCTGGTGAATTTTGCATGCAGTTTCTTCAATGTTGCATAAATTTTGAAATATTGCTAGTTGGAATTGTCACATTTTGTACCATAAAGTGAACTTGAAGCAAACAAGAGTGATGTCATAGTAACTCACTGACATCAAAAGGTTTTTGTCTTTCTTTAGTATTTCACTTTATTGTACTTACCTTTGATCTGACAGGGTTCCATGCGTTGCCTTAGCCGATGTTTAGTTAACAATACCCCAATGACTAATGTATTCATACAGCATGTTAAGTCATCCCAATTGGAAGAAGAAAATTGCATGTTTCCAAAATAAAACCCCCATTAAAACAAATTTGTCTCGTGGGTATCTGTGACATCACACCCGTGTATTTCATGTTCACTGAATGGTACCAAAGTTGTCTAATCTCAAAAATCGGTACATGTATTGGAAATTGGATGAAAATTTCACTCCAGGATGCTTAGAATGTTTCTCATTAGTCTGTCAAAAATCAATTTTGACTTGAACTATCCTTTTCTGGATTTTGCTGGGATTTTGTTGTTGGTTGGCTTTGCTAATTAGCATTTCGTTCTATCTACTGTACCTTGAAATGAAAGCAAAATCTTACAACATTAACCTGGGCTCTTTTGGTAATTTAGAGAAATGACCATTTCTGCCTTAGTAGTCAATAATTTCAAGCTTAAAGACCTGGCTTCAAGCTCGTTATTCCACAGTAGTGTGGGATTTCTGTTACTGAATGCGATATTACTGATATAAGAACATGGTGCAGTGAAAACGTTTTCCCCTGACGTAAAGACCATGTACTGTAACCTTTCAGTAGCACCATATTCATTATTAGCACCCAATCATTGTGCATGTTAGTGCCCCAATATCGCTGCTATTGAATAAATTAGAAATAACAGAACAAAAATCCTGTTGAAAGAGTTCAAAGTTCAAAATCCTAATACTAAATTACTTGTCATTGAACTGGCCTAATAAACATGTCAAAACGAAAGAAATGATTGCAGCAAGTCATGACAATTGTTTCTTCCAGTTCACAGTAGGGTGGGTCAGTATATCGATATATCAGGTATACCTGGTAATACCAGGTATTCATCAGCTGGTATATCAGTATCTCTTTTTGCTTATACCGACGCACCCTAGTTCACATGGTCTAATACCCAGACCTCAGTAGTAATTGATTTGAAATGAGTTCCAAGGGATTAAAAAGCCAACGAAAGCTCCTTTGAAACCCTATCCATGTGAGGATCATGGATGAACACCTGCCTTATTAATCCATCTCTTTCCATGAGTTTTCAGACTCTTACAAGGTACTGTAGGCATGTATGTATCTTTGAACAGAAGCAAACCCTCTTACTTCTCAATATGGAGTGCCAAAAGGGCAGAAATTCATTGTTGCTGTCAGAGGACCCAAAGTAGTAGCATCTCATGTAAAAGCAGTCAATGTTTGCCCTTTTCTCCTAAGTCTTCCACCTAAATTATGTACATTTGCGTTTTCCAAAAAAGTATTACAATGCTCTTTTGTTTCATTTTTGGCTAGGATGCTTTGGAAAGGGAGAAGAAGTGGATGGCTTTAGAGAAAGTTCCTGGTAAAAAAGAAGATGGTTCTTCACATGAAGAGGTGAGTTGGTATTTTGAAATTATTACTGTGATATGTACAAATAATCATTGTATTAGGTGCCAATCACACCAGTGAGTATTGTGTTCTTCAATTGACCAATTTTAAATTTTGATTTCCTCTCCAGAAGGCAAATGGAATTAATGCAATGACGTGTGTGCGTGTGCATGTATGTGTGTATGTATTTGACACCCTTGGCTTGTTGATAGGATATCTCAAAAAGTATGTGATGCCTTTAGTTTAACTTCATACTTCATGATATAAATGTGGTTGCATCTGAGTTTACTGGTAAAAAATCCTACTTGTAGACTCTATAATTCTCTACTCTATTATTAAGTTCAAGAATCCAGATGATTTAAAGAGATCAGTGATCATATGAGGTCACCAGAGGTCAAAGTGTGAAAACCATGCAATGTAAAAAAATGGTCTACATAAGTGCAAGAGCCCAGCTGAACATTTGGTCGATACTTGCAAAATATCTGTGCAGCGTTACGGTAAATATTCTCATATGAAATGTTACAAGGAAATAAAGAAATCAATAAGTCATTTGGCTTTCTGAAAAATTAACTGCAAGTACTGTAATATCTTCTAATACAGTGTAGCATACAGTAGATTGTTTGGTAACTATGAAAGATGATCTCTGTGCATTTGTTGTTGTTTGTCTGTTGTTTCCAGATTCTGTTGTTTCTTGTTTTCATGTTTGTCCAGGTTTTGCCTACATTGTTTTCCCGTTGCCTGTTGTTTCCAGGAGAAAAGTGTTTGTTCATGATTCATGTACATGTGCACATATATTACAACATTAAAAACGAACAAACTGTACCTTTAGATGATACAGTTGTATCATAGTTGTTTGATCAATATACTGTGTTTTCAGCTTGTTATTATCTCCACATGTACAGTACGTAATAATAATAATAATAATAATCCAGTTGGCAACTGCTCAGAAGTGCTGTAGGAGAAAGGTACACAGTAAAAATGGACTGTACATCCACTTGTGTATACTGTTTATCACAATTAGTTTATAAATTTGGAAAATGCATGGTTATTACAGCCTGTATACAGTAAACCCCAAGTTGTTTGAACATTACCGCAACAATTGACACGTTTAACACAGTATTTGAAGACCTTTCAGTTTGTGAGAAAATCACGGTTCTCTCGAGAATTCACTAGCAAATATTGATAAATAATATTACAAAAGACGGAGAAATGGAAAAAATGGTAAAAACGAAAACCTCAAGAGGTGTAAAAAAAAAATTTGAACAGGAGTACACCAAATTTTTGAATTTTGACTATTGTTTTCATTGTAAAGTACCTGGGTTGTTTTCTTTGTAAACAGTAGCAGGAAATCGTCTGTCCCAGCAAACACGTTTACGTGGAAAATTCAAGGTATCCAACTCCTAGGTTTTGACATTCAAAGTCTCAACTAATCTTTGACATGTTTTAACCTCTATTGGAATTCTCTGTCACAAGTGAAAATGGCTTTGCCTTAGAGGATTATGTTTAGTGATTGTCTTGATAAAAAATGTCTGAACATGTTATTTAATGCAGCCAGACAACTCTACATATCACAGGACAAGTGCTAACTAGCGAGAAGTTGAACCCCTTAAATTGCCGTCGGGACTTGTCTGAAAGAGGATTTATTCTCTCATGTTAAAATTACTAGTGTTATTTTATCCTCTTGGATGATTCATAGTAATCTTATGAGAGGGAAAAACATAAAGGATGACAGCCTCATTTAGAGAGAGACAGCTGCACTTAAAGCAAACATATTTTTGCAGTGACTTTGTGTATTTTAATTACTATTTATGGTATTTGATTCATTATAAAGATTTATCCCATGCCATAGTGCAGACTCTCATAATAGTTGCAAGAAGAGAACAAGATGCTGGCACCAGTAGACATTAAGAACTTAAAAGGTGGCAAGTCGGTCAAATAATCAGTGCGATTTCCGTAAATAAGCATAATCCCAGGTTTAACTGCCAATTATCGGCAAAATGTTATTGGGTTGATCTCACAAGCCTATAGGTGCAGTGTGTAGAGTAAATCATGTGTGTAGTAATTCAGGAAAATGCCTTTGAGAACTTGATTTTAGTCAGTAGGTGATGTAAGCACTGGAAGGAAGTGTTTAGCAATAAGCTAACAATGTGAAATTCTAAGCCTGGTAATTTTTTATTTGATTTGATTTATTTTCCATTTTCATGCATATATATTACAATGTTGACAGTGAAAAGACATATGACAAGTAATAAGAATGAAGTAATAAAGTTAAAAGTACCTTAAATTGTTTTGAAATTCTAATTTATGTTAATCATGTCACCGATTCATACTGATACGAAAATGCATCGCTGGATAAATGAAATGTTCCAGCTGAGTTCCATTGAAATGTGCAAAAAATCTGGCTGGATCTTTGTCAAATTCTGCTCTTTGTTACCCTTTGAGGAGATGTTGGTAGCAACTTAACTTCTTTTACATTAAAGATTTAAATTAAAATATAGAGAAGCAAAGAAAGGAGAAGATAAATTTAACATAACAATTTCATTCAACACTCTAAGTAATTTACTATATTACTGTTAGGATACATCAAGTTTCTTTGAAAAATAGAAAACAACTGCTGTAATAAAAGTGAAGCTTTCTGTGGTATATTTACATTAAATGCACCTTAAAGTGGCAAGATATTTTATTTTTTTTATGATTTAAATAACTCAGATTGGAAAAATCCAGTCATGCCAGATTTTTTACTGGCCGGATTTTGTGTCAGGTCTGGCCAAAATCTGGTTCTTATTGGATCCAAAACTTTATACCTGTTCGTCTCTACTCCTTTTTGCCAAGCACAAAAAAATAGAAAAGGGTTACAGGTTCTCAACTTGAGGTAGAGTAAGAAAATTTCCAATTTGCTTTCTTTATATGATTGATATTCAATCCTAATAATAAATATTGTTTGTTGGTGATTCTCAAGTTCTGATGGATTCTTTTCCTTCCAAGCTGTGGCTCAATAAAAGCAAGACACAAATCTAGTGTAATAACTTTGGAAGAGAGCATCTCGGATTTTGTCTTAAGACTTTATATGAGCCGGCTCAGAATTTCCTTTCCTGGGGGTTAACTTGACATGGTTTGTTTGTTCCACTTTGAACACGAGCAGCGAGAGCGGCCTTCGCTTTTTCTTCGCTCTTGAAATATTCTGACCACAGCTGAGTGGCAATTTAAAGTGCATGAAGGTTTCAAGTGTTTTCCATGTTTACTCTAAACCTCCGTTCTAAGCTAAGTGACGTTTTTTTCTTAGTTGAGTCTTCGATACTTTTATGTCTTCGATAAATATTGTACAGTAAATGGTAGCGAACCATGCCCAAAAGGATAAATTTGTCCATTAGGGAAATTTTTTATTAATATCGAAAATTAGTGATATATATCACCTGGAGATCATAATTATTGGTTGCCACCTCTGGGTTGTTGGTCAATCTTTCACCGTAAAATCAATATTTGAGTAAAAGTGTGATAAACAATTTTTGTTTTCTTTTAATTTATGATTACATGCAAGAAATGATATGGACAGCGAAGTGAAAGTCGGTATATAATATTTTTAATGAAAGGCCAGCATGTTGTTGTTATTGCAAGATTTTAAAAATTTAGATTTAAAGCTTTCTGGGTATTATTATGAGGTTTCTGCTCGGAAAGTTTTTTTGTTAATGATTGTCAGTTCTGTTTAATTTCAAAAAATGGGGGGGGGGGGATTTTTATATGAAACCTTGGATTATGTTCAATACTGAAGTTTTAGTCATAAATGCATGTATTCTATATAGATGTTGCCAATGTAAGTTTAAGAGCACCCGATTGCTTTTAAGTGAAACTTATAACCTGGTTGACAAAAGCTGTATTTTTTTTTGTGGGGGGGTTGGCTTTAGGTTTTGTTTCATCAATGCCAGTCACTTAAAATCATGGATACAAATATATATAGTTTATGCTGCCATGTTTGTCTTCAGTGTCATGGGAAAAAAAGAAGCAGTTTTTACAGGGGAAGACTCAAAGCAAAACATGATATACAGGTCTGTAAGTTATTGGCAAAGGGAAATATTTACCAAGAATGTCAACAAGTGTTAGCATTTATCAAGATTTGAAAAGTTGTACCAAGATTTTATGCAGCCCAAGTTGCCTACAGTTATACTTAAACATATTTTTGTGTTGCTTGCACCTATATAGATCTGTCCTCAGAGAACTGAAATGCATAGATTTTAGATCTATGCTATATCACCTGCTAAAAGAGATTGAAGCTATTTTCATAACTTTGGCATTTCTGTTTGTGCTTCATTTTTGTGAAAAGATAGATTTCTATCGGTCGTGAAAGTGTCATTCTAACAGGGAAATGAATGTATGTACTGTATGGGAAGACGATTTTATTAAACTGAGCACTGCATTAAAAAGGAACTATCTGAAATAAATTCAAGCTAAAGCTTTTATGCAGCTGTTTTCCTTACAATATTTTGCAGTGAATAACCTTACTTTTAATCGGTATGTTTTCAGTACAAGTGCTCAAGATTAATTTTTTTGTCTGTGTTTCTATGACGATGATACCTACTTGTACAGTATCTACATTATGGCAATTGCCTTGAAGATTGTAAATAACATGTCGTTAATGCTGAACATGTCATGAACATGTCATGATGTTGGTAATAAATGTCAAATTTGACAGACACATTCAGTTTCCTAAAAGTATAATGCAACTTGGCAATGAGCTTCAGTTACTCGGAGTGAGATTTGCTAATATTTTAAGTCCATTCGTTACATGCTGCATTCATGAATATTCAACACTGTCTTGTTAAAAATAAAAAAAGTACTTTTCTTTGACAACCATTGAGACCTCCAACAGAACAGTTAATGTAGAGCTCTGGTTGTGAGCCATTTCTTTAACTATGTATATACTGTACAGTAATAAAACTACATCTCACCCACAAAACAGTTGCTATGGTAATTTGTGATCAGTGTTGTCAGCCATTTTGTAAGCCCTAAAATTTGTAGAAAGAGAAGCTGATGTTTGCAGTTATACTAATATAGCATTTATGAATGTATTGTAGTGAACCTTCATAAAAGATTACATGGAAGTTATGTCAAGGTGAATACAGACCTGGAAATTCAGGATATTTACTGGTTTTATATTTCCAGTGAATTTTGCTGTTTGCCAGTTACATAAAAGAAAAATGCATTTGCATTTTTCCACCAGTAGAAATTTACCAGTTAACAATTGTCAGTCATGGTTTCCTTACCAGACATAAGCCCCATATTTTACTGCTTATTGTCAACAAACATTATTGTGCTGAGCTCAAATAGGCTTGCATAGTGTTCAAACTGATATTTGTTGATAATCAGGTAAAATTGCCAGTGATTAGCCAGAAGATTTATTAAGGAGTTGTAGTATTTAGCATGTAGCTAAAATTAAGAACATGTCTTAGGTATTGATGCATTCAATTAATGATAAGGCTGCTGATGTTGTAAAATGTGGAAATTCATGTACAGTATAGACTCAGCTTCATGATTTTATTCATATAGGATCATAAGACCTGCATATATTCCAAATAACTGTTAAACATGCAACACAGTATCTTCATACAGGAGGAAGTGTACATAATTTGCATATTAGGTGCATCTCTAGGAGCTGAGACCTCATTTTTCATTAGTTGTCATGCTAATTATCAGCAAGTCCTGCTGTATAAATAGTATCTGTATTGTGGATATTGTGGTTAAAGAAGGGTCAGTACTTCACCTGGTTTGTACCAAACATTTACGCTGGGCAGACCTGAGTGAATGAGCAATCCAGGTATCCACTAAATACTGGAGATGTCAGACCATTATATAGTTGAGTGAAGCCTATTAGGATCCCTGGTCAGTTGGTGCATACATGATGACATTAAGAAGATTCAATTGTACATTGAAGTTTTATGAATAATAAAGAGAAACTCTGTCCTGACTAAAGATCAGAAAGATAAACTTGAAGCAGGGTTTTACTACAAATGTCCTTGTTGAAAGACAATGGAAATTGCAAGCATAAAGTGCTGTTCAGAGGGTCTTGCATTGACTATGTGTAGGATCGTTGAATTCTGCTCACAGTGAGATTGATGAAAGTCTATTGGAATTGGGGGCTACTGTAATTTTAACATTTTCCATTTATTTTCCATATCTTGTGATATTAATTAGTTAAATTCAGAAATCACTAAACATTAACAGAAATTTGTTCATGCAGTGTAAGAAACTTCTGAATGCATCTTTGTACTGTCAGTTCAACTTGTCAACATAGGGTGTGTTGCAAACATATACTGATGCATTAATCTCTTTGGTTTATGACTGTAAATTAGCCTTGAGGCAGCTTCAACTTGAGTCATTTAGTTCCGTACCGTTGGTAGTACAGTTGGTTTACAGATTGGGGGGGGGGGGGGAGAGTGGGAGGAAGGGACGGTTTATGCCTTTTTATATGTCCGAATTTGTATACACTTTCACCTACTGCCATCGCCTACCCTACAGCTACAGTATCACTAGTGCTACACAATTATAATAATTTTTTCTCATTCTCTATTTTAATGACAAGAGACCTTTTCCATTGTACACACATACTATTAGTACCTCAGGTACTGTATGTCCATTAATAGATAATTGATTCTGACAGTATGATGATGTATGTACTTTACTTTTATTTCTCTTTTTTTGTATGGCAGTGTTTAGGTTGGGATAGTTGCAACTTGCAATCAGTTGCTAGGTAACAGGATTGCCTTCTTAAGATTAGAATTTACAGTATACTGTGGAGGTAATGCAGTGTTTACGAATCTCACAGCACTTAGAGCAGCTCTGTAATGTCCCAATGGTGGTAAAGTATGCATGCACACATATTTAGCTGCCGTTTAATAGAGAAGATATAAGTGATAATTTTCAAATTCATAAGACTCTTTCAGCCAAAGATTTTGACAACACCTCGTGCCTAAAGGGGTAACATATGGAGCCGCTGTAAATCATCTGATGAAAGAGTGTGGAATTTATTCCTCAACAAACTCATCTCTATTAATTATGAAGCGAGACAAAAATACTTGAAAGCAATTTTGATTTTTCTCTAGGCTAACTTTTCTTTGCTCTTTTTCAAGTTTGTTCATAATTTTCCAGTCATTTTGCTATTGTTCATTTACTTGTAAAATGATTATTTTAATGAAACAGTTGACATTTGCAATAGATGTCATTGCTAAAATGTTCATTCTCTGTGTGAGATGGCTAATTTTTTTATACTTGGGGGGGGGGGGGTTGGAAAGTACCTCATAATAATAATGTAATTGTATTGTACAGTAACTGGCATGAAATAATCATTCCAATATTACATCGCAAAGTACTATGAAAATTGGTAAAACTGATGTTCAAGTCCAAAGATGTATTAGCAATGTTTTTACACAGGAACTATAGTACGTCTTGAACAGACAAAATTCAGAGCCTAACTGTACAGAACTGCTACTGAAAATTTGAACACTGAGTTATTTTCTGGCACCTGGTACTGGTACTCTATGGTAGTAGTAGTAGTAGTAGTAGTAGTAGTAGTAATAGTAGTGAGTAGTAGTAGTAGTAGTAGCAGTAGTAGCAGTAGTAGTAGTAGTAGTAGTAGTAGTATTAGTAGTATTAGTAGTAGTAGTAGTAGTAGTAGTAGTAGTAGTAGTGAAGGAATGATATTATAACAACTTTGGAGACTGAATTTTGTTGAATTTGTTGTTTTATGTTTGATTTCTGATGTGATAATCTGGCCAACAGTACAGAGTTTAAATCATACATGTTTCCATGTAGCGAATAAATTATTAGCCTTATTCACAGAAAACCAATCGACTTCAGGAAGAGATTTCTTGGTCAGATAACGACTTTAGAGACTGGATTTTGTTGAATTTGCTGCATAATGTTCGATTTCTGATTTAATTATCTGCCAAATGTACAGAGCTTCATCTTGTCTGTTCATACCTTTTCAATCATACATGTTTCCATGCAGTGAATAATTTAAAGCCTTATTCACAGTTAAGTTTTGACGCTTTTTGAGGATTCGCAACGCAGCTGTAGAAATTATGGAACGAAGTGAACGAAAAAGCAAATACATAAAGTCACAAACACAGACGAATGACTACAAAACTCTGAAGAAGCTTAAACGAGTAAAGAACATAGAAAGTGTCAAAGTGTTTAGGAAATTATAAGAAGTGAAGCAATTATTTGGCTTGAAAGGGGACAACTTTAAGTCAAAGACCAGTTTGTTTTGTTGTTTATACTCATTCTAAAAGATGAAGAAGAATGACTAGAACATTGGACAAATAGAAATTTGGACAAATGAGTATTTTTGGACTAAACAATCTGTTCAGAAAGTCAAAAGTCGACAAATTTGCTCAGCTTTTCTTCAAACTGGACAAAATTTGTTGATTTAAATGCAATTTTTTCCAGCAAAAGAATGCAGTTGAGTGGGAAGGGAGGAGGAGACATGAGAGGGAGGTGTGGGGGGGGGAAGGTTTGTACTTACTTCGCTCCTGTCTCCATTCTCCAGGGTAAACATGCACGTTCTTTTCTATCTACCTAACTAGAAATGTTTTAGCACTTAGCCCCCCCCCCCATATAACCCACTATCGGGACACCACCCACTTTCTAACATTCAGAAGATAAATTACTCGGTGTTTACCCTCTAATTCCTCCTATCCTATCCAACATGCACATTCTTTTCTATGTACCTGACTAGGAATGTTTTAGCACTTAGCCCCCCCCCCCCATATATCCCACTTTCGGGACACCACCCACTTTCTACCATTCAGAAGATAAATTACTTGTTGTTTACCCTGAAATTACTCCTATCCTACAGTATACCCCACAGTGGCAGTTGCCTCATTTTTGTGAACAGAATTATTTATTTTGATAGCAATGTCACCTAACCTCAAAATACTGACTTTTACTGTAACTCAATAGGCCGATCATGCAAGCTGTACAGTGTAAGAGACTCAGTTCTACTGACATAGTAATGGATCTACAGTAGATGAGTTATCACCAAAATGCCAAGGGTGACAGTTTATTTTATATCCAGATGTGTTCATATTGATAACTTTAAATTAGTAGTAGTTACTACATTTAGTTTGGCTTCATTGATCTTCCTGTGAGAGAAATGGGTGCAAGTAGTTCAGTCCCATTAATAATTTCACTTCATAAATATATGATTAAAAATTCCAGTTTATTTATTAACTCAATTTTATCTTTACTAGATCATTTGCAATGCACCAATTTTCAAAATGATATTTTGACTGTAAATTGACAGTCTAAGTTTGTAATGCAAGAGATCTGTAACTTATTATTAAATAATCGAAAGCTAAACGATTTTGTCGTTGGTGTGTAATTTATACACTTACAGTATATATTACATCAAGTCAGAGGATAGGCTCTGTATCATTAACAGCAATCTTACTTATTTCCTTTCTACTCTAATGTTTGTATGCAAGCTATATACACTTATCTCTAAACTTAATATTACCTAAAGATCAGCAACAGGCTGCAGTGAAATGATACGATCTGCACAGTTTGTAAACATTGACACTAAAAAGGCTGCTGTTTATGTTCTGTCCCTGCTACATTGATTTTCTCTGTCGACATACAGTATGCCCAAACCTGGTATAAAAAACCTGGTATAAAAACATACTAATGTAGTAGCAGTAGCACTCACAGTAATAGAAGTACAGCAGTTAGTACCTTTCAAAATGGTGCATAATGAGACCAGTGATATCATTTCTAAGGAGAAGAGGTAACACTTTGTTCATCCTGGCAGACTGGTGTAATATTAAGTATACCGTATCTTCATACAACAGGTACAGAAGTACATTTAGTTGTACGGCTTAACAAAAACAGCAAGAAAAATTACATGTTAGGGTAGGTCGCAGTGCGTACGTGCTGGAAACAGTTAAGTCTGAAGTCATTCGTGAATTGGCAAACCCTTAAAGTGTTGGGCTATCGAACCGCATTCTGCGAACATGGCAGCTTGGTTCAATGGATACAGTACTATCCGATGAATGGTGTTCTTAACATCTCTTTTCCACTGTAAGGAGATTGCACTTCAGTTGTACAGGTCTATGTAAGATTGCTAAAACAGACTAATACATGAGCTTTATGTGGTGATCACTAAACACATATAGTTACTCTATACGCTTTGCAAATTGTGTAAACGTGAGAGGGCCTGATGTTTCGATCCTAGCAGGATCTTCTTTGCAACTTGACAGTCTCCTCTTCAACAAACATACTGTACTTTCCTATCTACGTATATAAGTCCAACAAAATTTTGTATAAATTTCCTAGACTTGGATCGGGCACCCATATTCCCCTTTACTGTAAGGGTCATGACCCCAATTCTCATGACCCATCTTCCACCCAAATCTTCCACCTACGACGTTGAAGAAGGTTCCTCACAGAGGACGTTCTGATCAGCACACATCTCCTCCATTGTTCATTTTTAAAGACGGGTTTTCCGTTCCAAATAATTTTCATACAAATTGTAGCTCGGGTTGTCCTTCACAGCTTCATCAAGTGCGTCACAGGGTACGCTGGCTTTCTTAATTTAAATATGGTAATTTTTTTTAGAATTAATTAACGATTTATAATCGTCATGTACATGTGGATGTACGTACAGTAGATCTATGTGTATTTTCAGTCTTCAAGTCATTTTCTAACCACTGTTGTGTATGCTTTTCTGTATAGAGCTACATCGAGTGAAATCGTCTCTGTGTAATCATGACCAGTATGTGTGGATATGTGTGTGTGGAAATTGACAGATAGTATAGTCGATACTGAAAAAAAGGGGGGTTTGGTAAATTGATTGTGGGCAAGATCAAAGCAAGTAGCGATAGGAAAGCTCTACAAATTATCTGTAAAATGTTATAATTTTGTGATTTTATATTACAGAGGACTGTCTCAGTTTTTTCCTTTATTTCTAAAGTTTCCAGATGCCTTGAATTGACTTCATTCCTCCTCTCATACCTCTCTTCAAACTACCCTAGCCTTATAACTGGAAACTTTCTTGCACTGCCCCCCTCCCCTCCCGTCCACCAAATGTCTCTAAGGTCATGTATCATTCAATAGCCTGATGTGTACAGGAAAGGTAGCAGGTTTTTTTTAAATGCAATTTCAATTCCCTCTCAGTTTGTGAAAAACATCATTGTCATGCTTGCATTTTTTAGTATGAAATTATTTGTACCATATGGACGGTTAGTTTAACCAGGGAGTTGTTTCCATAACAACTCCCTGGTTTAACATCGAGTTAGACTCAAGTGTAGAGTTAAGTGTAATTTGAGTCGTTTCTATGCTGTAGCAACAGTTATGTCTAGTATTTAACATTCGTTTTGACTTGATTTTGATCAATTATTCGATGCTTTTCAATACAAAACTACCATCCTACTGTAGGTCTTTGGCTTACTACAGTTATACACAAGGTGTGTTTGTGTATCAATGAAGTAAACACTACAATTTTGTGTTTTAATATTTAAAATCCCTTATTTACATATTGTTTATATTAATGTTAACATTGGAGGTGATGAAATGTTGTAAATTAAATGTCAAGTACATATACCCATATTAAAGACCTTTCGAACAGGGATGTATTGTTAATATCAAATTTCTCTTCCATTTTGTGTCTCATATTTCTCATTGAATTTCCGACAGTTTGTGATGTTTTATTCTTATGCTAAAATGCTTTCCTTCTCAGCCTTTGGAAGTTTGAAGCCCTCCTTGGTAGCATAAGTTACAAAATATGCTTATAAATACATTACGTATGTAGTACAGTACGTACATTAGCTTGTAAAACGAAAACACTAACTCCCTCTTCCCCCCTTCAACACCTCCCCCTGTACCTCACTGAAAGATGTTTATTGGCAGTAAATTAGGACTTACAGTATGTTGTTAAATTTAGATTCACATGACTTTTCTTGTACTTGTCATCTATGCTCTCTCACTGCTTTGTTGATGACCCACTCACCCATCACTGCCTGCTCCCTCTTCCACTGAAGGCTTAGAATTTGTTTCTAGAATCTTCATCCGTTTGAACCTTGTTCGATCTACATGTTCCATAAAGTTTCACAAAATTTGTCTGCCTCTGCCCCTTATCCAACCCTCCTCTTCCCATCCCCTATCAAATCTTTCTCCATGGGGAAGAAATCTGAAACTATTTCCACTTTTTTTCCCTTTCCACTTTTCAGTCTGCAGCTGAGAAATTCCAGAAGGAACTATGCTGGTGTATACAACAATTAGAGATGGGTCTTGCAAATATGAAGCCAAACCCAAAACAAGGTAAGCTTTCAAACCCTTCCAGGTATATTTATCGTCAAAGGGATGACCATTCAGACATCAAGCAGCCGTCGGTCAAAGTGGTGTACATTAACCTGGGCTAACATTGCAAACAGATGCTCTGATGGTCAACATTGAGCTGGAGGAATAAAATAAAAAGAGAGAGCCCTTAATAATAAAAATGTAGAAAATTGTTTGTTGTCATTGGTAAATGTTAAATACCATAAAGCATTTACACTGCTACTAGAATACAATTAATATACAGTATATGCCGAGGGCAAACATTGATCGACTCAGGACGTTAAGTTCATGATCAAAGTGAATTGCCCTTTACCCTTTCACTTTAATAGTGATTGAAGAATGACTTCGGATTACAAAATAAAGTTTGATATGTCGTAGGCCATTTAGAGCTACCAGTAGTCTAGGTTGTATTTCTGTAGCTCTTTAACATAGAGGAAATGACCCTTTAATATATCTGAGGCTCGTCAGTTACAGTGACTGGACTACTTCAAAGTAGTCTAACACACAGACCGTTAGACCAGTTCTTCCAATGCAATGAACAACATAAGAATTGATTTCCTCAAAGAATATATTTTACTATGCGTTTCAAAATTAGCAGGAAAATGTAGTATTGATGTCATTCTAGGGTGCTCTGTTTGTGGCTGTATAAAATAACATAATAGAATGAGTTATTACAATTTTTAAAACAAAGGGATGAATAAGCCATATTTAGAATTGTTCTGGGGAGCTGTCATTGTCAATGTTCAGTAGTCTTAATTAAAGGAGCACTCCAGAGTTAAACTATGTTAAAGCTGAAGATATCTTGATTTTTGAATCTTTCTGGAATAGCTAGATTGATGAAACATTACAAGTTCTCATAATTTTCTATTTTCTCGGCCTATAACATATGAAGACCAAATATCTCGGTACAGTCCTCCTTGAGCCAGAATAACGCCATTAGCAATTCAAAGTTATGCTGTTACCCATCCGATCATTTTCGAGAGTGTTTTCAGAAGGAAATCACTCTTAAGGGAGTTCTTGACGAGAAACTGAATTGCTCTTGAACCTGCGTTTACGTCATATTTCGTTGTTTCTTTTAATCATTACGTTTTCATGCGACTGCAGATAGTAAACTAACGGTAATGTGTCCTTGTCACATTAACTGTACGTTTCTCCTCATAACAACTTCCAATCCTTTCAAAATTACCTAAATATAATTTGAAAGCCTGTAAATATCTCTTGCTCACCGGCATACTGTCTTGTAAAATCTATTGAAGCAAAAGAGCGTGGCGATAAAATGCTACTTTAAAAGTTTGATCGAGTTGTTACCATGGTTACAGTACTTGCAATGTCAAGTGCAGTTACATGGATGAAAAATATTCAAGCAACCAATGTGAGTTATATATTTTACCCTTCACTTACTGTACATTATGCTTTCATGTGCATGCCTGGAGACTGGTTTGGGAAGCACAGATTGTTGTCAATGTTGTGAATAGAAATGCAAGAATCTGTGCGTTAAACATGCAGCAAGGTCAGTATTTAAATGTGCACTATGATGGCTCCCTCTATGGGAAGTTTAGGCGGAACCTTGATCCGCTTCATGCTGATCAGTCCCTTTCCCTCAGGCCCCCTTCTTACCCTTCCCCTCCCCCTCCCCCTCCCCCTCCCCTCCATCCAGTGTAGAGACTCAAGTTAATTGTACTGTAAATTTATATTCCAAAAAGTGGGTGGGAGCAGCAATACTACATATGACCATTTAATATGCTTCTGAGGAAACAGGGCATTAATTAAGTTTACAGAAAAACTCACATTTTCATTTTCTCTTATTGGACTTTAATATACTGTTTGACTCAACATCGTCAAAATATCATTTAAATGGGGCTTAAGTGAACACGTTATGTGTATGGTCATTGGCTTTTTATTTTGTATACATATTATCATGTTTTATTTAAATTCAATATGAAGTTATCAATACAGTAGTACTGCCATTTTTCAAAAAGTTTTATACATGAGGGATAGCAAAATTAGTGTAAATTTTGTTCTGGGTACTAAACGGCCCTCAAAAGACAGGCTATCTTATGTACTGGCTAAATGCCAGTGGATCATTCCATTTGCCTGTAGAAAAATATACACATGCATTTCTCTCTGGCAGTAAGTTGGTGAACAATCGTGGACTAAAACAATCAAAATGATTTCCATAACTGACATACTGTATGCCCTGTAGTGCACTTCTAATTCAGCAAAGTATTTTTGGGCTACTCCCATATAAGCTAGTACTGTACAATCACTGATATGTGGTGTGATTCAGTAACATGCCAGCACTTGGGAACCTTGATTTTTAAGCCACTTAAAGTAGATATTTTAAGCACTTGCATTTGGCTAAGAAATTGTGAAATTCTATGTCTGCGATCGTGTATGTCACTGTCACTCCATTACTTTACAAGTAAACGACGACACAGAAAATTGTTTGGCTGTATACAGTGTATCTTCAACTGCTTTCATTACTGTGGACTGCCTTAACTTTCTTCACACGTACTACATATCGCTCTTGATAAGCACTCTGGTCTTAAGTAGCATTACTGTGAATAACTCATAGAAATATATAATTAGCTCATTATAGAAATATGGTGATAAGATTAGAGTTAGGTCTTCATATTTCCATGTCGTAGTACAGACTTTGTAAACTAAGCAATAAGCCATCGAGAGGAAGGGGAGGTAGGGGAACAGAGGCGGGGTGGTGGGGTGGCGGCGTTGGTATTATAGATCGATGTACAGTACAGTATTGGACTACGGCAACTTTGCATACATTTCTTCAGATTGTAATGTTGCATTGTCATCATTTTAAGTAAAGGAGTATTAAAACCTAGGGTTTTGCCTACTCTTGAAAGTGCAGTCATTATTGAAAGGTACCAATTTGGCTGCTAATACATAGATCACATGAAAAATAATTGAAAAATTCCTGAAAATTCAGGGAAATGTTTTTATGACTAGTTACGTATTTCACAGATGTATGTATTTTATTTAAATATTATTCTGTAGTTACACAGTATGTGTTCACTGCAAAACTGGCTCAGGGTTTGATTCTCCTTTTAAATTAAATTACAAATTTAATATTTGGCTACAGGTTTCATTTTTAGTATGTATAGAGTATCTCGTCTGCAAGACGACATGCATACAACAATTTATTCAAGCGAGCTCTCTCGGTACCTGGAATTGACTGTAATTAGGGATGACAAATACAGTAAACCTCTGCCATATTAAGCAATCCATTCGGAGATTTGTAAATCATTTCGGGGGGAAATAAAAATTAAGAATCTGCTGCCTTTTTGAACTGTTGAACCTCTCAAATGTGCCCTTAATCTTGCTAAAGAACTAGATTCTAGCCTTTCCTTTGAGGTCAAAGAAAATTAACACGTCCCATGGGTGAGTTAAGGTCTCTGTTAGAGAGATATATCACTTACAAAGATCTCGTTCGATCTAGAGAAGATGTTTTAATTGTCATTTCTTTCATCCCACGCAGCACAAGAGGTTGAGAGAGTACTCCGTACGCTGAAGTCGCCCAAGGCACCTATAGCCAAGAAACGTCAAGTGATGAGGGGGACCTTTGGTGACTATCGTAGCAAGATGTTACAGGAAGAAAAGAAGCATGTGGCCGGTGAGTCTTGGGAGGTTCTTAGATTATGACAGCATTTTTAAGTCCTCAGGGAATGTCATAAAATGTACTGTGTTAAAGGATTATCTTCCTTGATTTGACTCCTGTTAATTTGTAGGAGCTTTCATTGCTGAGAAGTAAATTGCTGAAAAGAAAAAGGTATTTACTTCAGTTTGAATGGAAAGGCGTACAGTTCAATTCGTGTTGTGTATTCAGTGAACTACTGCGCCTGTGATGCATTACTACAACATGCTGCAGTACTGCGCCATGTTACTGTCATCTTTACCCCAACTGGGATTTTAACTCTATTCACCCTCTATGGTAGCTTGCTATTTAAACCCAGTGGAACGATGTAGAGCAATGTGGAACATTGTTCAGCAAAGTAAACAACATAATAACTGCAAGAACAAACTGGAGGAATTGTTAACAAAATGTAGTCTGCATTGTTATCAAAATGTAGAGGAAATGAATGGTTTGTGAAGTAAGCTCTGACAACCTGCCATAACATAACATAGCATAGAATAGCATAACATAACATTCAAATTAGGATCATAAATATGTAAAGTATATCAATATTTAATGGCAGCCCATCAGGACTCTACAACCATTTGCATTCCCTGCAAAGGCTTCTCTCTAATTACCATGCATTGATCCATCCATTTAGTATCATCCCTCCCCCCTCCCCCCCCCCACCTCCCAGCCTCCATCCCTTTGCTATCTTGTTCCAGAATTTTGCCACTCCATCAATCTATCATGACGTTCGCACGATGATGTAAAGTGCAAACGTGATGGTTTACATGTATATACAGTACCTTAGTGACAGCAGACTGCATCCTGGTTACGCCCGTGATTAAGACAGGACACCTCAGTCTCTCATCACCTTTGATGAGGTGATGCTTGTCAAGGAGAGGCGACCAAGAGTAGTTTCGGAGGATACAGGATGTAAAAGTCATTCTCATCATTAGTTTTTTAAAGGGATTATAAAAGTGAAACTGAAAAATAATTCACTTTGTGGTAACAAAATTCCTTGGTCAGGCTCTGCCACTGAATCAGAGAGGAGGGGGGGGGGGGTGAGGGGGGAGGGGGAAGCAAAGATACAGGCTGGGGTTAAACCCACCACATACTGGAATACTAGTGATCATGGTCTAGTCTGGAAGGTGTCCTATTTTATACTTGAAAACTATCTTATAAATGCTTACATAGCATGAGTACTGTAGGACAGTTCAATCAAAATTGTGATGTACTCTCTCCTTTAAATTTTGTTAGCCATAAGGCTTTTGAAATATGCCGAAAATGAAAAAAAATTGATAGTATTAAAGAATTCCATATTTAAATTTGCAAGAGAAGGATTTGAAACAGAAGGGAAATAAACGTTAATAATTTCCAATTTGTTTGTCGATCTTCAGTTATAGAAAAATATTGGAAACCAAATACTCTTAATGTTGTGAAACTCCGTAACATTGCGACCTTTATTTTCCATCTCGATAGCAATGGCAAGCAAGACGAACATTTGTAAGGTGGCGCCAAACGTAATCAACCAAGCCACCTTCTTCAGAAAGTCATCCGGGCTCGGCGTGCATCAGCGTTCGGTGAGCGTTCCGGCGGCCTACGCCCCCTCTCTGTCACCGACGGAGGAAGAGGCAGGAGGAGGAGGAGGGAAGGGGAGAACAGGAGCAGTTTCTGTTGAACCTTCGGAAGAAAACAAGGATAAACATAGGGAAATTGAGGGGGAGTCTAGTACAGCAGAGTCTGTGGATAATAAAATTAAAGATGAGCAGCAAGATTCAGGGAATCATGCCGAGGAAAACTGTCAAGTGCTGACTGCTGGGGAGGAGGGAGGAGGCGAAGGATCGGTTTCAATCGGTGAGAATGAGACGACAAACTCTCAGGTCGCCGGGGATCACCAGCATCTTCTAGCATCGGTCGGGAGGGAATCGCCCACTCACAGTATAGTCAGTACCGTCAGCTCGGATTCCTTTAACCCACCTACCACGTCTTCATCTTCTTCTCTCTCCTCTCACGAACTCACCCCTTCCTCTCAGCCCCAGTCTTGCCAAACTTTCAGATTCGATTTTCGGATCGAAGAAGAGGAAAAGGGACGAGAAGGAGAGAAGGAAGTCGTTACGATGACGGAGAAGGACGAATCCGCGAAGAACCGAAGGAATGAAGATAATAAGGAAGTCGAGAAGGTGGTCGGGATGCCGCTCACAGAGGGAGGTAATTCCCCCGTCATCGAGGGCATCTCGGCGAAGGAAATCAAAAAGAAGAGACGGAACAGAAAGAAGAAGAAAAAGAAAGTATCGGAACTCGTAGGAGAGGATAAGGAGAAAGAAGAAGGTGAAAATGATCAAGAAAATCAGAAAGAAAGTATAAATTCACAGGTGGAGTTGTCGTTAGGAGGAGGGGAGTTTAAATTCAACTTTGATGATAAGGTAGCAAAGTCTTGAAATGGGAGCAACCATTTCTGGTTGACATATTTATTGATAGATGTCTCCTTCTGGTGACCTAATCGCAATCACTCATTGATGATTGTAGCAGCTTGCAATAGACTCGAAAGGTTGGCATTGAAGGAAGATGGCTGAGGTAGTTGCTAAAAATAGCATATTACACTTGATAGGGGGCAGAAGGGGGGGTGGGGGGTTGGTTGAGACTGGTCACAAAGTACAAGTATGATACAAATTTCTTGGTATCATGTTAAGGATAAAGCATTCAGAAAAGGTTGTTTATGAAAATGTTTAATATCAAAAATATTTTTTCAAGTATTTAATGGCTTTATTTCAGTCCTAGAGGTGTTTTCAAATTGAAAAGCAGTAAAGAGGCGCTAAAATTAATAGGTTCTGTTGTCACTTCTCCTCCAAGGGAAAAGCAAGGTAAAAAAAAAATGAGAAAAAGAGTTATGGGGAAAAGGTCATGGCATTTGCTACTTTTCTGTACAATCTGTTGAGAAGTGAATTCATGTTGGTTGTATTTCTGTTTTATTCAGCTTTGATAAAATGCTTGAAATGTTTTGGTTCCACTCAACTCACCAACAAACAGTACACACTTATCTACTTTAATTACCTTCTACTCCTGTCATAAAAGGTTTCAAAGTGATGCTCAACCAGTATAAGTTACATCTTGAATATAGATAAAACATTAAAAACTCTGACGCATCCCAAAATGGCATGGTTATGCAAATTTCCAACGGTACCTTTTAACATCAGAAATTTCCATTGCTAATTTGTAGCATGACAACGAAGTAACTAATACTGCAAAGTGTTCAAGCAAACAGTTGTTAGAAAAACCTTTTTTATGTGAGTCAAACAGAATCATTACTTACCTTGCTTACTAATTAATGTAACTTGTTTGATGAAACTCTTGAATTCAAGAGTATCTTAAGTTTACAGGCTTATATTCAACAATTAGGGAATAATTTATTTTTCAAATACAAATTTTAAGGGTGCTTTATGTAGTACAAGTATGGCTTCAACTTCTTGCTTATCCTTACAAATGTACATGGCATGACAATATATTCAAGTGCAGGTAGCAACACTCTGAAAAGTACTTAATTTTTTTCTTTTTTCGATTTTGCAAACCTCTGACTTTTATGTGTACAGTGACATGACTTTCTTTGTTCCTGGTAGATTGCAGTGGACTATAAAAGTAAGATACCCGTACGATGTTTATAAAAGACTTTTAAATTAGCCGTCGAGTATGGTGCCAGGGTTCAACCCAAAAAGCATCTGTAATATGCTCTGAAGTTCGAGAATATAGAACTTTCAAAATGTTT
This sequence comes from Apostichopus californicus, assembly GCA_020650975.1. Classification (NCBI taxonomy): domain Eukaryota; kingdom Metazoa; phylum Echinodermata; class Holothuroidea; order Aspidochirotida; family Stichopodidae; genus Apostichopus; species Apostichopus californicus. The sequence continues at coordinate 262 of JAIPMN010001852.1, read as the reverse complement.
CTATCTATCGGCCAGAGTTTAATTAACCAGTCTAGTTTTAATTGGATTAATTTTATTATTTGAATAATTAGAAGTTGGTGAATTATATAAAGGTCCCACAAACTGTAATATATGATGTACCTACTATCAGACCGCATGTTAGATTAGCCAATCAGTGTTCCCAGTATGTGTCACATGACATTCGCTATGGCCGTCTAGAGACCTCTCCAGACTATATTAGATATATGTTCAATTTACCCTTAATTACCTTAATTAACCCCTA
>JAIPMN010001851.1:0-24706 GCA_020650975.1 Apostichopus californicus | reverse complement strand
AGTACTACTAGTGCTGCTATAGTGAGGCCTATCTTTTCTGTCATATAAATATTAACAACGAAGTAAGTAAGCCTAAGCAGCACTACAAGTTACCAGGGCTAAATAATAGGTTACAATTTTTAAGTGGAGAAAGTAGCGGTAACTTCCACTTTAGGGCCTAGGCCTAGCTTACAATGATCAATAATAGGCTCAACAAACAAACAGCATAATTATTTTTCACTTGCAACTAATGGATCAGAAGAGTGACCATGTACACATTTTATACAATGCAGTCATCTGGCAAAACATACTACATCTAAGCACTGTCTGACAGTATCAGTTACTTGACGAGTAATGTAAGTAATACTGACATAAAGTGCTTTCCTTTCAATACAGAATTGATCTCGTAGTATAAATATGCTCCATAACACTGAAAACTGATTCCCATTGTTTAGTCGATAAAGCACATAGGGTATAATTGTCTAAGCTTGTTTCTAAGCCTGTCAGAGGTAACTAAGGCAGAAAGATAAGTGTTTAACTGACTCTGTTCAACTACAATGAACAGATTATCGTCTGTAACATCGGGAATGGTTTATACCAAGTGCTCATTCTACTGTACCTGAAGCTATTTTGTACGAAATTGTACGAAATTGACTGATCATCAAATGCAAAAGTGTTTATCTCAAAGAATTGTAAAGTTACAGTGGCTTAGCAGCATGAAACACTAACATACCATCATACTGTACTTATTAAACAGGCCGAAACAGTGTAACCAAGGAGTAAGCCGCCATAAAATGCAGTTTGCTGTTCCACGAGCCTTATATATTTTAGAAATATGCAGCTTGCTTATGCAATCCCAAAACTATATGTAACAGCTAGGCATTAAGGCTATGGTGTCATTTACTTGTCAATTTATCATTAATTTGTGTTTGCAAATAGATTTGATCCTCCTCTAATACTTTAGAAATGTACACTGTCAATCACATTGCATGATAGCCCACTAACCAGTTGTCAAAGAAAGTTTTCATTCATCTAATTTTGTTTGCCACAACTGAAGCTTCAGAAAATCCCCAACAATTGTAACTGAAAATCCGCAAACCCAATTCTCCAATATATTGTTGAAGCTTTTGTGCCAGTAATTGTCAGTCGAGAAGTACGTGTTGTTGGGTAACTGCATGACAGTTGTTATCTCTGCAATAATGTTCAAACTAAATGATTAAAATATTAGGGACATGCTCACCAACTAATGAACGCTTCCTTAAAAATAGCTCCAGATTGAAAATTGTTTTAAAAAATCTCATTTTGCCAGGATGACTCCAGTGAGGAAGAAGAAATGGAGCAATCCCCAACTACAAATCAAGACGAAGAACCTTCCGAAAATCGAGACGAAGTTATTCTGGTAAATAAAAAGTCACAGGCCTATATCCTCCTTTTTCAGTGCCTGAAATAATAGTATTCATACAGGTCTACATAATAGAGTTACCTGGTTGCCATCTCTATGTTACTCATGCTCTGCAAATGGTATTGTGGATTTCTTACATTTGCCACACAAAAGATCGTCACCTGTTCTACACATCATTAATTAAAACTGTAATTTGAATCTGCTTCTGTCTGGAGCAGTGCAATATACAATTCATAACATTAAGGGGCTGGAATTTAAAATAGTCTTGAAACATGTGAGTTAATTTTCTAATTTGTTTTTCATGAGGATCAAATATTATTTGAGGTTAATATAGGAGGAAGTTTGATAACCTCCAAACCATTAAGTGAAAACAGGCAAAGATGTTGTCTTTAAACTTGGTATGTCAATACAACATTATTCTTATTTGCTTTTCTTCTTTGCAAACATGGTATCTGAGCAACTAATATTTGCTAAAACTTTAAACTAGGTCTGTAATTAGCTATTCGTGAGTGGCTGATACCTGTTGCTTTTCTAGGAGGACAAAGGTCATCTACCATCAACTATACATGAGTTTGGAAAGTATACAAATTTGCCTCTTATATTACAAGGTATCACTTATTTTGACTTTCTGGTTCATTCTCTTTGCATTGTAGACATTTCTCCAGGATCTGGACAGGTCCAGCCTAGAAGAGATAGCTGCACAGCTACTGAGAAGGAATCCTGGTGCATACCAAGATATAATAATGAGGCAGGCAAACGATGATGTCAGTGCCTCACTTCAAGTTGAAGAAGCTCCATCCTGGTGTGTTTGTGGGAATTGTCATGACATGAACAGTGCTATTGAGCAGAGATGCTGTAGGAACAGAAATATATGCTTGGCAACAGGAGGCTTATTTTCTGAAATTTGTCTAAATGGAAACATACTCGACGTTGCGATGAGGGCAAATGAGGACACTTTTGCAGACTCCCCAGATAGGTCAAATGCCAACTTCAGATATTATGCGTATCGTCAATACATCTACTGGCAACATGGACGGCTAGGAGCACACAGACGACTGGTCATTCCTTCATGCTGTGTGTGGAAAATCAGGGATCGCTATCCTTCCGCTGATGGAAGGTATAAAGGTTTTAAACTGGGAGATGCAGTACTTGTAGACTGAATGATTAGTAGTTGTGTGTTCAAGTATGTACCAAAGTCGTGCACGTACAAGGTGAAGGGGGGAGGGGGGAGGAGGGGTGTGTAAAGTTATATATATTAATACCAAGTTTAAGTAATTTCTGACTTTTGGTTGCAGAGTTATTAGCATTTGAAGATTTTTTCATTTGACCCTGTGACCTCATTATTATTCATGAGAATGAGCAACAAAATCAACAGGGTTCTTCTATTCAGTATGGTGCATCTATGTCCAAGGAACGACTTCAATCCCACTTGCCGTTGGTGAGTTATCGTGTTTACGGGCCAAAGGCGTCACATGCACACACACGCAATCACCAATGCATAGATTCCTTGAGCCTTCGGGCAAGAAATCAAAAAGGGAGTTGCTCAAAATAGTCAGCAATTAAAACCAGTTTTCTACTTTGTCTTAGTTTTCTAATGTTCTGTATCCTGGCATATTTCCCTTAAATCAGTTTGGTTTATGTCCTGGTCACTGAACCAAGCTTGTGCTGGCAAATGCAATTGATAAAATTCACTGATTCACTGGATTATGTGGAAAGTTATATTGGTGTCTTTCAAAAGCATTTGATGTACTACCCTGTCACACTATTGCATATGGGGGAGGGGGGGGGGAGTGGGTGATGACTAATGTGTTTTTTTGACAGCAGCATACATTGTGGAATCTCATTAAGTTTTTCCAGAAAGCTGTTATCACAAGTTAAATATATCTTGAACCTTTTCATTAATCTCAACCGCTATGTTCTTGTGAGCTTTTGTAGGCTTATGGTGGCATAGGGATGGTGGGGTGGGGTACATGCTTATGGTGGCATAGGGATGGTGGGGTGGGGTACATGCTTATGGTGGCATAGGGATGGTGGGATAGGGTACATTTTGGAAATTCTTCTTGTCTATATTGTTGGGGTTTTTTCCTACTATGTTGCTCCTTTTCAACTCTCAAGAGGCTTTTTTAAGATCACGTCCATTCACGTATTTGTTCTTTGAATTAATTGTACTGTTCTGTTATAAAACAAATAAATGACAATGAAATGAAATTCCACTTTGTTCTTGCTATGTTTTTGTGAGCTTTTGTAGGCTTATGGTGGCATAGGGATAGTGGGGTGGGGTACATGCTTATGGTGGCATAGGGATGGTGGGGTGGGGTACATGCTTATGGTGGCATAGGGATGGTGAGGTGGGGTACATGCTTATGGTGGCATAGGTATGGTGGGATAGGGTACATTTTGGAAATTTTTCTTGTCTATATTGTTGGGGTTTTTTCCTACTATGTTGCTTCTTTTCTACTCTCAAGAGGCTTTTTTAAGATCACGTCCATTCACGTATTTGTTCTTTGAATTAATTGTACTGTCCTGTTATAAAACAAATAAATGCAACAATGAAAATGAAATGAAATTCTTTCTAAAAAATATATTTAACAACAGCATTTTACTAACACGAAAATGAAAAGCTAAAATTCTCACTTTGCTACAAAGTAATCAACTTTACTACAATTTGTTTAATACATAGAAAAGTAAGAGCTGCATTAAGATGTCATTACAGTTATATCCTGGCCTGGTGATAACTAAACAATATAACAACTGACCATATATATCACCATTTTAAAAGTGATTCCTAGCAGCAGCTAAAAACAAAGTAGAAACAAAATAAATTACATTTGCACCATTTTCACAAAATGAAAGTAGTAGACCATACATGCCATTACATAACAGTTAGTTGAACAACTATGAACAAACTAAGACTAAATGCAGTTAACAATGTGAAATGGATTATTATAACCAATATTCTCTGAAACACCATCACACCAGTGATGATGTCGTTCTTTTCTAATAAAACAACTTTACAAACATTTTTTCCCATGAGGAAATTATCACAATTCATGGCAATAAATTTAAAATACACATACAGTGAAATGGTTTACGCAAGAAAGTAAAGGAAAATCAATTGACTGAACCAGAGGAGAGGGGGTACCCCATTCTTATAGGCATACTGTATGCATGTGTTTGTGACACTTTCTTATGCGACCCTCTCAACAGGGGAATGATTTTACCATCATTACCATTATAATATATGGATGGATAGGGCATTAAGACTAGATGACCCTAGTGATTGAGGGCCTCACATGATACATATATGTGAGGTCAGAGGATTTAACAACCATCAAAATTTTCCAAAGGCAGCCTACAAACCATACCAAGTTTATTTCTTAAACAATAGTATAAACAAATATAAACAAATAAATAAAGTATATAAGGAAGCATATTCACACTTCCCACCTCTCGCTTGGTTACGACCAACTTACCACTATGTTGTATAGTGTAAGACAAGAGTAAGATACATTCTGTTACATAACATTCCACAACTTCCCATATTAGCCATAAATTAAAAAAAAAAATACCACATGTCATTAGAAAAAAATAATGGGCAAGACTTGATATATTAACGCCCCTGTTCAAGTACAGATAAATACAGCACTCCAGAAAATGAGTGAGTAGTGCAACTATATCAGTCCGATATGATAACTAATTACTTATGGTGATCTTGCCTTGCTCCTTTCACACACACATACATCACTAACCCAGGAGAAAGACTCTATGGCAATACATTTTTCTACATAAGCTGCCAGCACAGTAAAACAATAAAAATTAAAAACCAGTTGAAATTACACATTTACAGGGCAGAATATTTGAAAGCAGTGTGGTTTTGATGTGTAATTTGTTATGAATCTGACATATTTTGCAAAACAAAAGTGAAAACTTACTTGTTGAAGGTAATACAGTCAACAAAATTAAAGTGATATATGATATATTGGAAATGGCAACAGCTAAATTACTACAAATACACCAATGAAACTACAAATACTCTATGGGTTTCTTCACTCTGGGGGTTGTTCAGATATCTGTTGGGGTGAAAAGCGACTGAGATGATCCTTTACAAGCTCATCTAATGATGACCTTGGAAGCAGTGACATCCTTGGATGGATCCTTCTTAGATCATCTTGCGCGAGGGAGACATGCTGAGAAAGGTGGCCAGGTGTTATTAATCCCTTGGCAGCAATACTTCTCATTAAGTCAGCTATGTAGCCGTAGCTTTTTGCCTCAGGTAATGGTTCCGCATGGAAGTTGCGGGTGCGCTTACTTTACTTGCACCTGTATCGAAGATGTCCGTCCTTGGTGACAGCTTGCTCACGATCAGCATGGTAGTTGCTGTCAATCGCTGCAAGCTTACTTCGAGTAGCAAAGCCAACAAACCCGTAAGAGTGTCGCTTTGGTGCGTACATAAGTAAATGATTATGAAATGACTCCAGTTTGCCGGTATGCCTGAAGTTCCTGTAGTACGCTAACTTCTTCATAAAGCGTTTGCTAGTCAGCAACCTCCCTAAGGTTTTATGTGCTGCTGATCCCTTGGTCAGCCAGGCCTTGTCATGCTCCCCTTCATCTATTTCCTCATGAGCACACTTACCCGGAAACCCATATGCTCCAAGAGCCCACTCATGCTCATTGACTACATGGTGAAGGATGCCGAGAAGGGATGCCTTCAGCTTCTTCTCGTCTCCATCACAACTGCTGGAAGAGAACCAAAAATGTTTCCTGATGGCTGGCATCCACTCCAAAATCGCTTTGTTTTCTTTTGCCTTGGCAGCTTTCGTGAGCATTTTGGTGAGGATTTTGCTACCATGCCATACATCATTTTGGTGGATGATGCCTTCATATTTTGAGCAATTTCTCATGAGAGCAGCAATCTGAGGGTGGCCATCTGTCACAACCTCTTCGACATTGATTCTCTCCATGAGAAAATCCATACTTCGGGTGAAGCCAATCTTCTCCATGTTTGGGCTTTTCCCAGCTGCTTCCCTTACATCCACGATCTCCATATGCAGGACCTTACCACTGCTTTCTTCCATCATAGTGTAAGTACAGTACTGTGCACTATGTCCAGGAGAATCATTGCGGGCATCACCAGAAACAACTACTTCTTTGTCTGTCAATGAAGTAAACAGGGTATCCTGCATCTTTTCCCACATCTCTTCAACAGCTGGGGCGACATACAATTTCTGTACCCTGAAGAAGGTGTCCTTGGAAATACATTTCAAGTTCATGCTTTTGAACAGCTGCCCTGTTTTTGTGAAGCTGTTGCCTGAAACGACAATCCTTGCAGCTAGCTGTAAGTTCCCTGCATACATTCCACGCAGCTTTGGCTGTGAACACCAAGTCCCACTGGGGTGGTACTTTTCCCCACTTTTCCATTTTAAAACCAGCGCAGAACCATGAAATTTTGTTGTATACTGGAGTTCTCCTGTACAAAAAGAATGCTTGCACACAGTGCCATTGACATCTCGCAGGAGCTGAAGGATTTGTTCAACCCAAACAATTGCTTTGACTCCTGCAATGGGTGTGAGTTGGCTTTCATCTGCAGCTGCTGCAGTCTCATCATCACTGTCAGTATCACTGCCATTCTCACTTTTTTCTTCAAACTGAAAGATGTCTTCCTCCACTGTACTGATCTCCAGTTTGTTACTGTGGGAAACAATAAATACATTGAAAAGTATATGTAAATTTTAAGTGATACAATGTGTAATATAAAGATCTGTAAAATGAGAAAATCCTACAAAAATGCATTATGCTTTTAAGAAATAAGATGTATAATTTCTACGTTAATTAGAAGCTCAAATTTTGTCAAACACTGAAGCTACTCCTCGTTAATATTCATATTTGACCCAATTAATATTCATGATAAGCACCAAAATCAATAGGGTTCATTACACCCACATTGTACTTACATACACCCACCCACACATGGCAAGAATGGTAATCATTCCCTGTTGAGTTATAGTGCATATACAAACTTTACATACTGAAATAACCTTCAGCCCCACCTCCTAATGAATATTCATGATATCATTTGCAACAAACATTAGCAATTGGAGCAAGTGTACCACTATCACCATTCCAAGTTTGAAGAATATTTGACCAATTGTGCCGAGTTATTGCCATTTGAAGATTTTGACAATTGACCATGTGACCTCATTAGTATTAGTGTTTGAGCAACAACATCAATAGGGTTTATCAACTAACTATGGGCCACCCACACGATAAGTATGGTAAATGATCATTTGCTTTGTTGATTATCGTGCATACAAGCTAAAGTGTCACACACACATGTACACTCACCCATACATACAGACACATGCCAACCTGAATGCATTTCCTTTGCTTTCAGCAAGGAACCAAAAACAGTTGAGAAAAGATCCTTCAGAAAGAGAATGGCTTTGCTTTCCTCTCATATCCATTTAGTCACAATATCGAGCAACTGATATGATATTGGATGTACAGTAAGCTACTCATTTGAAGTAATGGAGTTGTGGGATACCAACTAGCTCACTTGACATCCCACAATTACTAAAGATTGGAATAAATCTGTTATATCAATATATATATATATTGGAGATTCCTACAGCTGGTGGAGCCTTAACCCCTGGGACAGCTTTTTCTAGGGTACTTCAGTAAATTTGGGAGATCAAAACCTGGTTTGGGAGGAAATAGCACACAATGTTGTGTAGACTGTTTTTCTGTTTTGACAAGTACCTATACAAGAATCCCTCATATTTGAGGTCTCCATGACCCTGTACTTTGAAAAATAGGTTTGTTAACAAAAGCAGGTTCCTACTGGTTCAAACATGGCCATGTTTGACAACTTTTGACTGCACTGTACTCAAACAGAAAAAGAGGAAGCAATTTTTTTATGGTTCAAAGAAAACATGTTTCGAATTTCACTATTTTTTTCTTATATTTTTGTTTCTGGGACAGTATTTGATATCACAGACAGGCAGATGCATTGCTTTGACAAAAGCTCAACTAGTTGAGATAATAAAATGATTATCATGCTGAAATGACTCTACCTTCTGTTTTTAATAAGGGGCTATCACCAAAAACGTCTTATCCATTGGTCTCCCGCAAGCAATTATATTTGAGAAACTACTATGGAAAGCATACAATAAGGTATGGTACTTTACAGCTTTGCAGACTTCTTTTTTGATAAACTTGTCTGTTTTATTCCCAAGACCCTGCCCTCCTTTTATCAAATGACATTGTCTAACCAAACTTGCTAAGAAACACACCAACAGAGATTTCACACAACATATATAGTATTACAATGAAAGAAAATGTTATCAAATAGTAGGCTTCAATTCTGTGTACAGTTTGTGATGCGAATTAAGAAAGGGGTCAACAATTTTCCAAGTATGGTTTTCAAAATATTTCTAAAACAAAGGATCTAAATGGGTTTCAGAGGTTTTATGGGTTTATTTTGAGGAAATATTATGACAAACATATTTTGAATTCATCATCAAACAGAGAGCATTGGTCTAATGGCCGTAATAACAAAACATGCTTCAAATATTGTAATTTCTTCCAATTGTAACTGACACTGTAGTCCTGAGTAAATTACAAAAATTAACTTTTTTCCATGTGGATCCTTGAGTTTCTGCTTTGATATATCTTACAAGTGCCACTAAGTAACTAATCTTGGACATAATGTAATAATGTTTCAGCTACTTTTGTAAAGTTTTTTTTTCTGTTTTTTTTTTAACTATAGTTGATCAGTAGCTATGTGAAGAAATGTCACTAACATAACAATACATTAAACAACACTGAAAACAATTTTCACCCTCCTCCCCCCACATTTCCCCTCCCCCATCACAGACATCAAACACTGTCGTACAGTTCGGAGTGCTTCGGCACAGAGCTAATAGCTGGTACATGTACCATGATGATACACATAAGCTGCATGCATGTGATGAACTGCATATGATAGAAGATAATTGCCTCAGGTAAAATTCTACTCTTTGCAGTGTAGCACTGTATATGCTACTAAGTGTGCAGATACTTTACTACACAGCCCAGTTTGTCAAGGACATGTATAGGATTTGCTTACATTAGAAGTCTAAAGCAGGTTCTCAGTTGTTATTTTTCACAGTGGGGGGGTTTGGGAAATTCCCCAGTGTTCACAGACAGTTTGGCTAATAAGTTGCCTCTGCCATAACAGAGAGATGCTAGGGAGAGCTTTACAAATGATAAAACATACATGTACAGTATTGGACATGAGTATAATCAGGGAGTTGTTATGGAACTCCCTGGTATAATAATGGTATTATGCAATGTGCATGAGTGTTAGATTGTAGCTATACATATGAAACAATTAAGAGCCTTTCCCTTTCTTCCAGGACTGTTCACTGCTTTGTTTGCACTTTTTTTTCTTTTTTTTTGGTGGACATCTCAAAATGCACAGCAACAAAAGTATGTACTGTTTTGCTAACACTGTAAAAGTCATCTCACATTCTGCTGCTTTCACAGGAGTATAGGGCTACTTATCTCTTGATGTTTATCTTTCTAGTTCCCTGTGTGATTCTCATGGCACTCTCATGTTCACACCTTCCTCTTAGTTGATTATATCCATACCAGACAAAGGGGTTCTTCCTTAATGCATAGTTTGTTGATAGCTAATCAAGTGAATAACTCAAACCAAGGTAATAGTTTGTTACACTATCTAGCTCTTGATCTTTTTGTTCAGTATACACATCTGTTCAAGTTGTCACTGCAAGTTTAATGGCTGTTAAGAAATTCTCCCACCACAAAACTTTCTAATCTTTTCTTTTCTAGTCTGCTAACAGTCAGTCAACAAATGTTTGTAGTATCATAATAGAATTGTACTTACTGTTTTCCAGCTTGAATAATGTCAATGTTTCCACTGGCTTCAACTTCTTCAAGCTCTTGGTCTAGAGGTTGAAGATCCTCATCACAAAAGGAGGTAGATGGGAAGGAAAGGCGACCGCCATGCCCCTTTATAGGAGTAGATGTCAATGCTGAAATCGATGAAAATTGATACGAGATGCTATCATTTTGTATTTTGAAATGAAAATTCAAGTATCCGAATTTAATTAACTGTAAAGAAAATTGTTAAGTTAACCACTTTCTGCATAACTGCAGTTCCACAATAATACAAGGCACTTCCCTGCAATTTGCTTTGTTGTTTCCTACTAGTTAAGGCAGCGGCATATCTTGACATACACTAAACACTCTATACACAATTAGTATCATATGCACTCCACAGCCACTTTTAAGGCAAACCAGCCATTTATCCAATTTCAACAATGAACTGAGCTATAATGAAAAACAAAGCATTTTGCTGGCAGGGTACAATTATGGCACCAATGTTTGCTCCAAGCTGACTTTTGTGGAAAATCTGATAATTCAGCCAGGTAATGGGTGTTAAAATGTGTGGTGAGTGCACAAGTTTAACTAGAATACTTGGATTGCCTTCATCCTTAATGTAAAACATATAGATGGGGGATATCATACACCCCTCCCCCCCCCCCCCCCCCATGCTTGGTCCAGAGAGTGTATTCTTTGTGTCAATGTAAAAAATGTTAATTAATTACAAAGTAGTTGTTAAAAATTATAGAAAGCTTTATATTAACTCTTACAGAGATGATAGCAAGTGGGTTGGAGAGTTCAACCGGTATACCATTATTTTGGTTTCCAGCAAACTCCCTCTCACAGAGGCACCCCCCCCCCCCCCCCCATCTCTCGCTCTTTCTTCCTTAAATCAAACTTTATGTCTAGGTTGGCATGAAAGGCTTAAGGTGTTCTCACTAACTACACTATTTACATATAAACTGTCTTGAAAAGTTGAAATAATCTCACAATGCACCGATCTGCTTCTACCTAAATGTATTTAGGGCATGCTTACTATATCCTGCAGAGAGACAGGTCTAGTGATCAACTTGAGTCACCTTATTCAGGGAAAAATGTACATTCCATACTGATTTGATCACAGAAATAAAGTGGTATTGCTTGCATAATATCATTTTCAACTGACATAGCCCAATGAAATAGTACAAGAACCAGCATTAAATTGTGGATTTGAGCAGTCTTAGTAGCTCTACTCATTCCAGTTTAACCAATTTATTGTTTTAAAAGGAAAGTGTAAGTTCTTATACAGCAAGAATGTTTGAACAAGAAGGTTTAATTGCTATTTTCAATTCCCAGAGAAGAACAATAATTTTAAAACTTATTAAGGACTTGCCACTATTCCACTTACCAATATCAAGAAGAGGAGCTTCGGATGGCTGTGACACCTGGGTGCTGTCATCTGACTCAGTCTGTGTGTGAACACTACTCATATAACGAGGTGAACATCTGTAATGCAACATTCAATTTATAGTTATTCTTATAGGTTCCATAAATATGATAAGAAGTTTAAGTACATCAAGCAAAGAAGACATTTTTTAAGAAGACATTTGATAGTTCTTGTTTTGTGAGATCATGTTTTCAACAGAAGTATAGTGGAAACAAATTTACTAGCAAGGAAAATTACTATAGTATGAAGAGTGGGAAAGGGGGGAGGGGTATTGTTAATTCCTGGTAATAGTTTCTTTGTCAGGCAACCTGCAACTTCACGTACAAAACAGGTTACACTGTATAGTGCAACATGTCATTATTATCAATTTCAATCCTATTTTTTGGAAATTGGTGTAATTCACAGCAGTGCTATTGAAAATGTTGCACAGATGTATACTGTTCGGGGCCTTACAAATTGGAATGTGCCAATAATTTTTTTTTAATCATCTGATAGTAACCAATACATCACCATAAGTCTTGGACACTATTAAAGTTGTGAAAATGGATGGCATAACATAATTTGAACCACTAAGTACCCATGAATATTTGCACATAGAAACCATACAACTGTTGTCCAGCAAATGTTGCATACACTCCTTAGCCAAAAGTATGTTTACCGCACATGTATACTCTATAGTCCTTCCTTACTGTACAGATTCGCCTATCTTTTCCCTGTTTGAAAGTCAGCTCCCAGTAGACGGCTACCTTCATGATATCCACTACTGAGATTATTCATTGTCTGGTGATATCTTGACCTTGTCTCTTACAATATGGAAAGCTTTCTTTGAAATGTTCTACTTAAAAATTCAACAAGTTACAGTGTTGGGGTTATCAGCTTAGCCAGAACACAGCTAGCTTCAGCCAAATTTGTCACAACTTTTGCAAAACATCACACCTTTCACAGTTATCAGAACAAAATGCAGTAAAGCCTAATTTATGAGGTAGCTGGAATGAGTCTTCATAAACTGATCTCAAGGTACATGAGCAGGAGAATACTAACTTTATGTTTTAGTTTTCTTCTCAAACAAAACTTGCAGTCCTGACCCTTTCTTTTATGTAGGCAATATATGCAGTGGCAGATCAGTTGCAGTTGTATTGCAGTTTGTATTAAACTGAAAAGCACTGAACATTCGTTATATACTATAACCAGCCTTTCAGAGCATTTCCGCGAGTCTTGATTTTCTGTACATATTCTAAGAAAGACTCCAAAATATGCATTGACAAAGGACATTAGGCGAGGCATAATTCTGGTTAGGGTCAGCAAAAACCAACGAAGAAAGTCACCTTTCAGTCTTTTGGTCTGCGATGCGCAGCTATAGTGATCATTAACATTAGTAAGGAGTATTATTTATTTAGTTTTTGGTGTATTTTACGGCACGCAAACTACTTGGAATGAAACCCTTTCGCATTTGCACAAATAGTAATGCAGGGGTGATCGATAGCGGTTGAGCTATTGTGTAGGAAAGTTCGACGGGTGATCAGCTACTAGTTCAAGAAAACATTTTATGCCATTCTAACACATTTGGTTGAATAATCGTGAAGTTACTATCCAAATTCTAACACATTTGGTTGAATAATCGTGAAGTTACCATCCAAATTGTGGCTTAGAAAATTACAACCCGGCCATCATGAAACACGTACAAGACCGGGATGTCGGCCTAGTTTGGGTGCATAATCACTACTGTTACTAGGCCTATACTAGTATAACATTATCCTACGATAACCATCTCGAAATAAACTAAGCTATATTTTGGCTTTAGACTAAGATTTACTTTGCTTGAAGAATTAACTCAAGTCAAAGTTGAGAGTAAATATAGGCCTATTAACTATGACTTAATCGGGCATTCACTTACCTGTGAGCATGATCTGTCAGCAGGTGATTTGCAAACTCCGCATTACTCATAGGCTTCCCTTGTTCAACTATCCATGTTGCCTTCTGTGAGACCCAGTCGTCATGATCATGAAGAAGATAAACTTGCGTAAGATTTCGCCTCCTGATTGTTTCTCTTCTACTACTCGCGGCATCGAATCCATGTGATAATGGTCTCCCAGGAGCACTTCCAAATCTTTTCCTTGGGAACATTTTCCGTAATTTTTTGTAAAATACTCCTATACTTTGATGTCGATTTCCTTAGAAATGGTGATCAGGTAACTACGTTCGATGAAGTGTGTATACCTTATGGGTGTCGTAGCCCCACACACGCACAGCACAGCGTTGTAACTTCAGAACTTGGTATAGTACTGTAGTACACCCGTGTGTACTTTAATTAACATCCGGGTTTTTGTGACTGGCACAAAACTTTTTCGGTGAGTGACAAACAGCGCCGCCGGTTTCTTGTACGCTAGCGCGTCTTTAATGTCGTTTTACAATGCCAAGATAAGAGGTAAATTTAAAGGAAGAAATACTATTTTTTATTGTGAATGGGAAACTTAATTGAGATAATTTTAAATATCGTTAGCTAAATAAAAAAGTAACAGAATATGTGCACAACCCTAAATATGCTCATATGGCATGCAATTAATTAATTTAAAAAACAATAAAATAACTTTTCGTTTAAGTTACTTTTATGAACATTATGCTGTGTTTACTTCTGTTTTGAATCTTGTGAGATTAAATGAAACACCTATAAATTATCGTATTGTTTGTCGAATGTTTGCGAATTGTTTAACTGTATTTCTAATTAACGTGTCGCGCTATTATAATACAATGTGCCACATCGTTGACGTCTAGTAAGCATTAGCGGTTTAGTGATAATAATGACAACTAATATTATTGTAAGAGCATTGTTTAAAATTGATACTGTTATTACACGATCTGTAATTTGAATGAACTAGAAGATTAACAGGATTGAAAGTCTCTTTCCAATGGAGAAGACGTTATAAAATCATACTCAAATTAAAATCGTAGTAAGATGTTTCATTAGTCTTTGGGTAATCAATCCAGACAAAATATAAGACAAAAAAAAGCTGTTTAAATGCCTTATCAAATATAGACAATTGCACGGAGGAATTGTATTTTTTCCCTTCCATTTAATCAGTTTTGTTACATTATAGCTTCCAATTTAGGCTGTATTCTAGACATAGTGCGACAGGCAAATCTAACATTTCAACCGATCATACGATAAACACTAAAGGCCATATTACTAGCGGAATAACTCAGTGCAGATGTAAAGAACGTTTCTAAAACTTTATTCTGGTGGATAATCTCTTAAATATTAACACTTTTCAATTTATACCTTTTTTTGTTCCATGTTTGTCTTTCTTTTCTAATTAACTTTAGACATAATCTACAACAGTAAACAAAGCAAAGACAAGTAATACAACATAATTGGAGTGAGAAAATTCTCACCAAAAATGTAATTAATTTATTTTTATTGAAAAAAATATGTCCCATATTGGAAAATTAATGGCAATTTCACCGTGTAAAGAATTAAAGATGTTATGCATACATTAACTACAACTGTGCAAACTAGTTTATTAGGTCCGAACAGATATTTTGGAAGTAACTACTACGAGAAAGACAGATATTCATGATCCTTTAAGTTATCTGTTAATTCTCTAATCAAATCACAAATACCGTAGTTTACTTTGATTTCCACACAAGATGCTCCATAAAGTTGTGACGATCCAATAACTTCCTTATAACGTTTGATAGTCTTAATTTGAATACAGTAATTAAATGTAATATCAATGCCAAGATATTCTCATGTATGTCGTCGTTCATATTAATGAACAGATTTCTTATAATGGGACCACTGACAATGTACTTATTCTATAACATGTATGCGATGGGAGTAGTCACCAATTCCCACCCACACTATCCCTCCTCGCGGTCCTCCATCACCATCCGATACACAACCTCCATTCGTGATACCATGTGACTGGTCGTTGTAGTAAAAAAATAACGTTTCGTTTGTCGTTTGACAGTAACATGTAATGTAATTCAGTATACAACTAAACTCTCCCTATGAAAAAAAAAACATGGATGACAGCCTTTTACAAATTAAACAACATAAAATACATTGTATTTAAAGGTCACGTTACTAACACGTTGCAAAAAACTAGAAAGTATTATCATAACATTTATCACTACTCCATGTATGGTAATAATTCGCTTTATATGTATAAGGATATTTAATTAAATTCCTATTTTATCATATTTTGTTGCTATCGTTCGAACGAGCATTATATTCAGGGAACAAACGGCATGTGATACTTAGCATACGGTGACAATAAACACAATGTTTTATACAGAAACAACAATAATGTCGCACATCTTCTGTGCTTCCTGCATAACATTATCGACGAAAAATAAACTTTGGCTATTTCCCAAACAAATCGTCTTGACCGCTTCAATCTCTTTGTGGAGATAGTATTATACTGTGTACTTTACTTTGTTGGCAGCAGCAAAGTATAAAAGGTAGATTTTAATTTTCATGACTTTAGGTAAGTGTGATACCATTTTCAGTATCCAAGGGCCATATTCTTTTAAAAGGATACTAAATCGTGCCACAAAGTAACTGTTGGCATGTTAGACGTTTTAAAACTACTGATACGATGAACCATGTGAAAACATTGTTTTGAAGCTTTTTCACAAATTTGATAGAGATGAAAAACATCAGAGAACTGATAAAATTGCAGGAATGATTTAAAACTTGTTTTCTGCTTTATTCAGAGAATTGTATAAATTCACTACTGGAGATGCTATACAATGTGTTTTTGTCTTGACAGATAACATCGTCATTTCATAAAATTTGAACTGGCATATTCTCGGATGTTCCAACATGTCTATTTCATTATTATTCAGAGTTAACAAACAAGAAAACAAGTGTTTGTTTAGCTCCTCCGATCTTTCATACTTTTACAAATTTAAAGCCGACTATTTGTTCTATTCTTATCCCCTATGGCAGAGTAATATCACATTATGGAATTTTGGTCATGAATGACTTGGTCTGAAAGAAAAAAGATTAAATTCCTCGTTTCTTCCTTAACTTCCTTTTTTTCTTTTGTCCTTCTGTTGACATTCTTTATCTCTTGCAATTTTTATCTTCATTATGATCATCATGTTATAAAAGATACAAGTTTAATGCAAAACTTATATTCTTCTAACTGTACCACGTAGATTTGTTGAGGTAGCGTTACTTAGGTTGTCTTACATTCGCGGTGCCATAACGTACTTCTACCATGACTTCGAACAGTCAGGCCACTTAACGTTACGTACATAGAAGTCTTTGTAGCGCTTTATAGTAAATTTCACCAGTCTATGTGACTAAATGTATATTACTACAGTAGTAGCTTACCACACTAACTTGCACAGTGCTTCTGAGTCCTCAGCTGATAATAACATTTATAACACGTAGACACAGCCTACTGAATCATTCCAAAAATTGTGTATCTTTTAAGAAGCTGCAAGGAGTGCATGGGTGCATTTTGTTAGAACATAAGTGACTGTTGAAAAGATTGTATTTTGAGAATCAAGTTTGTGTATCACAATTTGTTTCCGGTTGGTTAACGAATAATTCAAAGACGAGTCACTTCTAATTTTGGCTAGGCTTAGTTGTCAGTATAGCCGGCAAGTGTTAGGATATAATGTTTACGGAAGTTAAAAAAAAATAAAGAAAGTATTGTGGTTATGGGTCTGTTAATCACTAAGAGTAGTGAAAGTTCTTAGCTAGGATACGCTAATGTCTTTTCTTCATGAGGTCAGTTTTATTCATAACTCGATGTCATCTTTTGCTAAGAAATTCGTGGCTCAATGTGACGACATTTTGTATAAGACTTGCAGCATAAGTTTTTAGCGTAGTGGTCAAACAGAGTAACGAATCGTTCAACATAAGTAACAGGAAGAATTGACTTGTGTTTTTCCAAGAACAAAATGCTAGCACACAGTTGTCATCTTGTTGGGGACTATGATCATTCAGTTAAAAAGAGGTTAGGGCTAGTGTAATAGAATAGGCACAAAGGAATTATCAAGTGGTTACTGTTTGTGAGTTGTGCAATATAATATTTTACGATAGTCGATTATAATTCTCATACTTTATGTATTAAAGTATGACTTAAAGTGCGATTTGACATTCATTCTGTCTGTTTAAAAATTATAGGTATCTGTATGGGACCGATATTGGGATTGAAATATCGGATATCGGCCAGATCCGATATTGTCGATATCGACACAATACTAAAAACAATTATTTCAAATAGAAGCTTAGCTGAGTTTCTGCATTGCTGATACAATTGTTTAGTTCGTAAGATACACAAATCAATGGCTATGAACTTACCTTACAAGTAAAATTACTCCTTTCAAAACTCAGAGTTTCATTGTGCACGGTAAGTATCAAAACGCGGTAATATTAGTCCAACAAGAATAGCTGGGACGATGTAAATGATCCCTATGTGTTAAAGACTGTTAAACATAAATGCGCTACAACTCATGTCTGAAATGTTCTAATGTCGAAATATAACTTGAACAAAGAACATCTGTCTGCATTAAGCAACAAAGCTGTTTAAGGCAGCAGCCAGCTATTGCCTTTGTTCTAACGCGAACTTACGTATCATGTGCCAGAGTGGCTGTACAACCGGAAAAATGCCAGTAATCTAATGTTTCCTGGAAGAAAGTTGTACTCTGTAAGTGATCATTGACCTGTAAATTAGATATGGAATATAGACAAAAGAAAAACATCGATGTAAGTGGTTATCCGGAGACTTTATCAAAGTATAAATCGACTTAATCTGAAACTAACATATTTTGGACCAGTTTGCGAAAAGTTTTTTCTTTCCCTCGAATTGTTTTTTTATTAACATATGATTTAATCTGACCCTGCTTAGTGTTGACTGCAATACTCTGTTTGTCATGTAATGAATTCAGTAAATGTATTTTATTACACAGGTAATCGTCAGTGCCGAGGGAAGATCTTCAGGTAGGTGTATTATCTATATTATATGATTTATCTTATAATAAGAAGTAACCTCTGTAAGTAATATCACGTATGTATTATAAACTTTAACACCTCAGTTGGACAACTTGAATGGCTGGAAATGTTAGCTTTTTAATAGTCGCTCTTGACGTTTTGTTTTTCAATCGTGTCACCATTTCCGAATATCTATTTCGGGGTTGATTTCCACTGAGTAGTATACTTTCGATCTTTTTATATCCTACGTGCCCCATCGATATTTTTAAGGTACTTTAAACAAAGGGGATTTGCCTGTTTTCGTGAGTCTTTTGATCAAAATCAATGATAGAAATCAAGTTACTTGGTCTTTGAATTTCCATTGCAGGCTGAAAACTAATCAAATATAATGCTTCAAAACATTATATGTGAGAATTCAATAACGATTACCTCATTTAATGTTCGACTATAGGGTAGTTGAGTAATAGTTGATATTTAAATTGATGTTATGCCTCAACTCCCTTAGTAAATAAACCAGTTCTCTTACAATTGGCTCAAAAATCTTATCATAAAAATAAGAATATTCGATTCATGTATAACATGCATCATCGGATTTTGTTTGCAAGTGGTCTGTAACATTCATATGTAAAAATTGTAAATCAAAATGGAATCATCTCTTATCATACCAGGTTTCAAAGCGCTTTACAGACGGTATATTACCCCTGGTCAATGATACCTGTCTCAGAGACAATCCCTCCAGACGGCTACAGTTATATAATGCGCCCAATGACAAGTTACCTCACATGTACCCATTTAAGCCCTGGGGGAAGAGAGGTAATTGAGATAAAGCATCTAAGTCGATATTTTTGTTAGCTGAAATGATTTTTCAGTCGCAATAAAATGTTAACTTTGTTTTACTTTCCATCCAGGTTCATCATACTTTGTTTTTCAACAACCTGCGTATCCGAGAGATTGCAAAGAAGTATCGAATGCATGTTCCTCTACCCACAATACATCTGGAGTATATCTTATTAAACCAGATGGCCATCCGGAACCGTTTGAGGCTTACTGTGATAATGATCTTGATACTGGTGGATGGACGGTATGGCTAATTACTTGATGTCTCCTTTTCAACTTTAAATAGTTTTGTACAAATTTACTTCAATTTTGATTACAGCAATATATAGCAATGTAATACAAAGTTTTTAGTTCATATAGAATCTTGATTTTTTTATCGAAACGAAAGTTTGAATCCATTATTTTTAATATTGTGAAATTTAAGAACCAGATTGTACTTAGGTACAGTGTCTACAAACTGAAGTTAGAAATATAAGTTTATATTTCTGTGTAATAGTTGCAACAAATCGCATTGCAGTAGTGAACAAATAATAATATTTCAATCACGTGCTAGTTAACACTTAACTTCTTTGATATTCTTTGAAGGTATTACAGCGACGAAGGTCGGATTCTGTAAATTTTAATAGAAATTGGAAAGACTTCAGAAATGGCTTTGGCTTTCTAGGGAGTGAGTTTTGGATCGGAAATGAGAAAATTGCCGTCTTAACAAATCAAAAGCGATACCAACTGCGAATGGACTTTGAGAACGTTGCTGGAGAAACTTACTATGTAACATACGACGAGTTTCGTATCTCAGATGAATGGGGGGATTATTATATATCTAGTTTAGGTAAATTCGAAAGATCAGATGGTAAGTGTCTTTTACATTATTATTAAATATAAGGCAACATAATCAAACAAATCATGTTCGTTTATTAAATACCAAACGTAAACGTGTAGAAAATGAAAGGTTTATTCTGAAAACGAAGGGATCTTTTGGAAGTAAATTTGGCATGTCAAATATGTTTTGAAGAAATTGTTACAACATATACAGTATGAGTTTAGATATAGTACACCAGCGAGTACAACGGCGCTACAATACCTATCGTAGCAATTACAACATGATATGAATGCGAGTACAAGCTTTAAGTGAGAGTTAATCATACGTTAGTTCCCATACTAAAATTCCAAAATGCCTCGATTAGCTCAAGTTTGATTACGCACTTTATACAAGACTGCTTCGTTCTCAACACTGACAATGGCTCTGAACAAGGAACCCTTCCCAAACAATAGTACAACAGAACGTATGCACCTAAACCAGGTACGTCTCCCAGTTTGATCAGAAAAACCAACGAAAATAAATTTGATGTTGTTATGAATTATCATTGTTGTCAGAAAGCAGTATACTTACACCGAGATAACTCTGAAACAGAATTAAGCCATGACTTCCTGGTTTCAGACTAATTGCACAACAAATGATGGAGTTTTCTCTCGTTATATTGAATACATATTAACATTTACGTAACTAAGGAACGGCCAATAACTATTTAAAATGTTCTACATTATTCGAGCAGCTTCTGAATGTATGTTTCTTTCCTTTAACCTTCTGACAACCACGTATTTAAGTAATGACGACAAACTATTCTATGCAACATGTCATATTTGTCCTGACTGTATCAGGTAACAATTATTAACTTTTTTTTTCTTTCCTGTTCTCTAGAAACGATCCCTGAATGGTGTCCAGCTAATGAAACATTTAGCAATGAGACCTGTGAGAGGACTTGTGACGACCCTGATACTTGCATCTCGGCTACTTCTCGCACAGAAACAGAGCAATGTGTTTGCGTCGGTGATTATCTGAGACATCAAGAACAATGCATCCCTCTGAATCAATGTAACTGTTTCGTTGCTGAAAAAGGAAGTGTCTTAGGGGTCAGTACGGTTCTTTCAGGGCATTTAAGTGCTTTGCTTTTAATGATTTTTTTTCATATAATAAGAAGCAAATATTTTGCTTACAGTCCGGAAGAACAAGACTACTCCTACGGAAGTCCATTCCCTTATAAACCTAGCATAACAATGCATGGATACAACTAACAATAGTTTTGCGGTTAGAAATAATTTTAGGGATAATGTATAGTCGCAATAGGCCGTTTTAATGCAATATTTGTAGCAACCTTTTCATGGCGAATCACGCGGCCTCCTACATCGGAGTTGGCTTCAAATACTTTACAAAACTTTCATAAAGATCCATACCCTTACCAAGATGCCCGTAAATGTTCCTACAATCAAAACCACCTAAGGAACGGAGTGACGTGCACCTACAACTGCTTCGTTGCTGACATAGACAGTGTATTAGGGGTCAGTACGGTTCTTTCAGGTCATTTGTATCATGCTTTGTTCTTAGACATTGTAAAATATAATTAGAAGCAAACCTTCACTATTTATACTTGTCAATCATCACATTACATTTACAGATGACCGAGTGGCGTGCGCATCGGTTGCCATTGACCCATTTTTTTGGTCGCCAGTCCAGTCAAAACTGTCAGTCGAGAGATGTATTACGTTTAGTCGGGCATCACGAGACCACTCCTACGGGTGTGCAAACACTTATAAGCCTGGAACAAAATGCATGGAGACTTTTTTTCACAGTCTTTCGGTTAGAACTATATGTATGCCTAAAGTATAGTCGCGATAAGCCGTTGAATGCAATATTTGCAGCTACCTTGTTTGTGGCGGATCCCTTCGCCTCCTACTTCGGAGTTGACTTCAAATACTTCATAAAACTTTCATAAAGGTTCATACCCGTACTTAGATCATTCGAGGGAATTTTGTTTCGGCCACCCACCTTTGAAATCCTGTACATTTGAATGTGACAACCGCAAATTCATAATTCATTTATTAGTTGTTGTTTTACTTTTCGCTGAATATCTTAAATTAGGAGGGCCACTTTTACATCAATTCAAGATGTACACAAAAATCAACTTGTAGGAACAACCGGCTTGAAGATGAGAGTTACCAGTGTAGTGATCATGCAACCTGTGATGAGAGGAACGGTGTCCGTAAATGTTACTGCAATCCAAACTACGAAGGGGACGGAGTGACGTGCATCCGCGAGGTGGTCCCAAAAGATTGCCACGAGCTTTATGTGTCCGGTACACTCAGTGATGGAGTTTACACCATTTACCCTGATGGTTGGCCAAGCGGCATTCAGGTTTACTGTGAGATGGAAAGTAACGAAGGAGGTTGGACGGTGAGTTACGTAAACAATTAAGGATTTATATTTTTAGCTTCCTCACATTATACTTTAATTTCCTCAAAATGGTGCACTGCATATCTCGTTGAGATGAACTTGACCATTTTAAGAAAACAAATCAAGAAACAGAATACTCTTGCAAACTAACTTACTTTCACAGTATACATATCTTTGTTTACTACTTGTTGGCTTTTGATGTCATGCCCTAAAGGCGTAGTAGATTATATAGTTGAATTACTTTTTTTCTTCATTTCATAGGTTATCCAGCGACGATCGAGTGCCTCCGTTGACTTTTATCTTGGTTGGTCGGACTACAAGGACGGTTTTGGTCATAAGAATCAAGACCACTGGCTAGGTAATAAATATATCCACTCTATTACCAACCAGAAAACGTACCAACTTCGTATTGATCTAAGGGACTCAGCTTCATCATCGTTTTACGCCGTCTATTCGACTTTTAGCATTACTAACGAGGCAGACAAGTATAGACTATCAGTTGGATCACACAGTGGAAATACAGGTGAGTAGTTGATGTTCTAATCATTGACGCATATATAAATCTGGACCGGTTACGTCGATTAGGAGAAGCGCGAAGACCAGAAAAAAAGCAAACAAAAAAAGCATGCCAACTAAGGAGGATTATGTGCTCCCCTATAGCAATTAATTATTGTAGTACTCTCTGAATGTGTATTCTACAACAAATAATATCTTGATCTCATAGCTACCGCATTCCTGGCTAAATGATATACGAGTTAAATATTCACAGCAATTTTCAATTCCAAACATTGCAATTTTATGTCAAGCGTTTGAACTACAGCTGGAACTCACGTAGGTTTTTTGGACTGTATACAATGTGTACAGACATAAGAAGCAGACGATAATATTCGCTGTTCCTTGGCAACACAGGTCTACTTGCCGCGTTTGCACGTAACAAGCACCTACCATCATAGGAGTGACCGTCATACGCAATCTGTAAAAAAATGACAGTAGATGTTCTAATATTAGCCAGGCTCTATGTATTTCTGACACAGAGTAATTAAATCTCAACATCACTATCATCCCAACCTAAACGAGTATTCTGAAATTTAACCTAAATGTGTGTTGCATTAGCGCGCTGTTGTCTTCAAAACTCGCAACACTTCAAACTTACAATCGGGTAAATGCTATGTTTTCGATTGTTTTCGATGATTCTCATATGGGAAAACGTTGAGGCGCTATTTTAATATAATCATGTTATAGATAAAGTGATTTAGGGTTTATCATTCATAGATCATTGAAACTGAGGAATCAGAAATGATGTATTTTTAAATATTCGTCTGTAAAGATTCGAGAAATTTCAATCAACCAATCAATCAGTCTGTTCGAAGAAGTTATACGTACGAGACTAGATGGCATATCTCGATAAGAACTAACTAATAAAATGCCAATAATCAATATCATTCAAGATTTTCCTAAATGTAATACATCGACGTTTGGTTACTTTGCTAAAACCTAAAATATTAGCTACTACATGTATAGTCAATTCACCTTAAACACTGTCGGTTCTATTCATTTAAACGTATTTATTTCATGATTTGTGTATAGTGTAAATTTAAATCCACCTTTATAGTCCAACGTATGGGCTCAGGTTGAAAGATACAAATATTATAAAGTGCTATAGATAAAGGGTAAAGAATTGAACAATCGATGGCAATAACACCATGTAAACCATGTATACAGTAGAACAGGGAACTTGGAGCCGGGCAGATATTATATAACAACCATAATATTGACAGAAAAAAATATGCCGTCTATTTGATTTTTGTTTTATGGGGAGATGGCTTTTTCAGCAAAATGCAAATTATTACTTTGTACGTAATAATAACATGTTAGATTACGCAGGAAGGGATCTGTCAATGATACCCTTATTTTCCTGACTTGAATGTTATATGAAGCTACATCACACAGCCCCCCCCCCCTCTCCCACCCGCCTTGTCCAGGTTCAAAGAGAGCCTAAGT
>JAIPMN010001850.1:19987-42814 GCA_020650975.1 Apostichopus californicus | reverse complement strand
GATGTTGACGTTGATTACCCCCCCCCCCCTGCCCCCTCTTTTCGCACCAGGCTAGATACGTGGGTTAATTTGTACTGCATTCCACTAGGCCTAAGCTACATGTCACTCTTAAACAGATTTGTGCAATTTTAACTGCTTTCGATAAGGAAGAGTAGGCTAAAAGTGTTGTTGAAAATGTACTTTACACTATGACATTAAAAAACGCAGCAACAAGATGCATAATTGTGTATGACACAGAACAAGCGAACTTATTATAAAGGGTAGTGGCTATTGACCCGGCCGCCGGGCCTCTAAGCCCCGATCGCTATTCACCCGGCTGTAGATGGTACCATGGAAGTTGTGCACAGTCCTGGATCTCATATAAATTTACTGTGTAGGCCTACGTACGTACGTCAGGCAGGGCAAGCGCATGTGTTCAGTAGGCCGGGCTATTAAAGTCTGCAATTGCCTGCGCTGCGGATCATCAGCGGCGATCGACTCCCACACAAACAAACGCAATCGCTATTCTCCCGCGCCATTCATTTCGGCAGCCGGGTCGATAAGCCACACTGTTCGCTATTCACCCGGCGGCCGGGCCGATAAGCTCCGGTCGCTATTCACCCGGCGGCCGGGTCAATAGGCACCACCCCCCGAAATAGTTAGCCTAATTCGCACATCTGGTAAAATGACAAGTGACGTGTTGATCTAACGAACCCTGCACACTGTACTGTTGAGTAGCGTTAGTAAATGCAGGGCCTAGCTAAGCTTTGATGCCAAAGTAATTTAGATGGGTCTCAAACATGACTGATTTTATATCCACAGAGGATAGTGCGTGGTTAAACTTAAAGAAGTAAGAACTAGATAAATAGACAATAACTCAAATTAACTTACTCCGCGGATTCAATTTCCAGAGTCATGATGCTCGAAAGTTTCTAGCTGCTGATGCGGTGCTATTTCACAAAACCCCGTGTTCAAGGCAAGTATAGGACCATACTAACATTCATAAATCGGCTAGAGTACTACAACTCGATAGCTAACCAATCGGCAGGAGAAGGCACTGGATGCACCATGTGAAGTCAGTGACCAATATATTCCACATGAAGTTCACTCAGAACTTGGTTACTCAATTTCCAACCTGTAATTTGTGGAACACAAGGTAAAAAAACATGGTTAGATCTACCTATGTATGATATTACAAGATCGCTGACGTTTTATGGCTTTGTTTTTGGCATTCAAAAACTCACATTGACCAACCTGTTCATAGGCCCAGAATGAATCGGTTTTGCGAAGTGGTACAATACGCAGATGTTGCCGACAGATGTACATCATATCCTACCCAACTGCGTTTTCCCATTCAGTAAAACAGTAAATTTTCAGCCTGATGTGGTCTGCCATGTCAGACTCCAAGTTTACCCTAAATTAGCAAAATTTGGCATATGTTATTAGATGAAATGGTGTAGCCAGCTACACTGTGGAGCTTTGCGTTGCGTGGTATTCTGCAATCAAACCATGAAAATGACCCAAATGTCACTAATACAAATGTGACTAATAATATCAATCCAAGTAAAAATGTAAGAAAAATGATGTTAATGCATTGACTCTATATGGGTTATGGTATTGTTTGTGGGATCGGGGGAGGGTAGGGGTGAGGAGGGAGACATGGACTCGGTTATGTACCTGTTTCGCTGAATCAAAAGTGCGTAAGACTACTCAGAAAATACTGGATAAAAAACTGTCTTCTAAGTTGGTACTGTGGTCCCAGTAGGCTACTTGGGCCATATTCATGCACTTGGACAATTGCACCATATACGTACTTAAAACTTTGTTTATTCAATTTCATGACTGGAATAAACATACACAACAACATCACTGTTTCTTTGATCGAATTAATTCCCAATCATATCCATGCTTTTATCAATTGGAGTAGACTATTACTGTAATACTTAACTACAGATCATATCCCATGTGTCACTTTTCTTTATATCTGACACTTTCTATTTTATCAGTCAAAATGGCAGTGTCACCTTTGTCAGTTTTACTTGGAGTAGTAGATACAGAGTGTAAAGAAAAAACATCCTGGAGCACCAACAAAATTGGTGGAGTACCTGTAAGTACATCTGTTGTAAATTTTTTTTTTTTTTTTTGTCTGACTGCTTTCTTACCCAAATTCTTCCAAGTTTGGTTTAAATGTCTGCATGGCAGTAACCAATTTTTTGTTTATCTTCGATTGATAATTTAGATGGTCAAACAATTAAGCACATGTGTAGAGAATGCCATTTGAAATTCCATCTCAGTATATCTTCTTTCTAAACTCAAGGTATGGTTGTTTGATTGTATTAGTATATAGTTTGGCTCAAGCGATAAACCATCCCCATATGCATAAAAGCAGCTTACGTTGGGTGGTGTCTGTTAGGGAGTTACTCCACTTACACAGAGCTCACTGTCTATTTACAAACAGTATAGTAGAGTAAAATAGCTGTACATGATGTAAAGACAATTATGATACATATTTCTAAAAAGGCAACAAAACCAGCATATTTTATTATTTTTTTAAAATCTTTTTGACCTAATCATGTAGGACTGGATGGAACCAGGTGGACAACATCATCACCCAACATGTCCACTGTGCAAGAATCGTCTCTATTTGATCGTCCAGATTTACTCCCCATTAAGTGGCTCTCCTTATCACAGAACTCTATATGTCTTTGCTTGTACAGAGAAACCTTGCCAACAGAATAGTAGAAGGTGAGGTTTGCAAATATAAACAGTCTTGAACTTACTGTAAAGCTGAAAAACTTGCGTAAACATATTTTGGAGGTTGTTTAACTTTTCACTGGACTGTTCCCTAAGCAAGTGGTTTACAAGTTAGATCTCCCAGTTTAACCCTCTGTGACCTTTTCCCCCATACTTTTGAATTAGTGTGCTATCCATTGGAGTGGGGGGGGGGTGGGGAGAGGAATTGGGGGTGGGGAGAGGAGAGGGGGAAGCTAATGCTCATGACTTTTAATGTTGGCCTCACATACATTATTCAATAATTGTCAAGATCCGAATTGAAACTCACTTTTTTTTCAAATTACATACACTACATAGATTTTTAACTTTGATCATCGTAAATGTTCCATCCACTATCAATTCTGTACGTAAATTTCATACTTATTTCCAGTTGGTATGTGCTACGAATGCAAAAGTTGGAGGAGAAAAATGGCACAATTGATACATCAGCTAAGCCAAATGTCACAGACAATGTCCAAGATTGGACGGAAGATGCAGACGACTGGGGGAGCAGTGACGATGACGATGATTGTGAAACTGGAGATGAAGAGAAAAGATTACAGTCACTTTTAGAACCTCAGAGAGAAGCAGCTGATAGAGAGGAAGGTGAAGAATTAACACTCTGTGATTCACTGACAAACTTCAAAGATCTCAGTCTATCTGAGCCAAAGCAAACACCAGTGGAACAAAATGGTCTGAGAAGCTTTGTACCTCATTATGTTAATGTGTTCACAGAACCAGAAGAGGAACAAAAAGTCACAGCAGATAACGAACAGAGACTTTTATCAGAATATGCTGAAAGAGAAGGCCTGCCCGCTGTCACAAACTGGGATGCAGCATTGTCACCAAAGACTGTTGAAGAGAAGGAAAGGTAAACATTTCAGTTGCATGGTTGCAGAAAGTCCTCCCATGTGAGGGGACCAATATTATTATTAAGGGCAGAGAGATGTGTGAAGGTTACCTGAGGGGCAAGTGTTTGTTGGCTGAATGAGGCTGGTAATGGGTGTATTGAAAGATTTCAAGTTCCAAATGAAATGTTTTGAAATTTCCTTGTCTTTTTGTAATTAGCCCTTGAGGGGGGGGGGGGTTGTCTCACTGATTTCTCTCTCCTCAGCATCACATTCCTCTCAATAGTCATGTTAGTCACTGCCATTTTCTCCAAAATGTTGGATGAAATCCATCAAGGTGTTTCAGAAAAGTCCTTTCTCGCAACCCAATTGCAACCATTTTTTTCTTTAGCTCTGTTTGATCATTTAAGCTCATATAAGCACAGAAATGATTCTTGTATCTAGAACATTTTAGTCAAAAAAGTCAATGTCATGTTGATTTATATTTAGGGGTAGCCTGTTACCTTCTGCTACAAATGTTGATGACACATCAGCATACAACCTTATTTGTGGTATAGTGTCCCTCTTCAGATTAATTTATTTACCCAAGACTTTTGTGGTTTATTTAGCTTATTTCTATCTTTATTTTTCTTTTCTTTTCTTTTTTGTAACAGTTTGGGAGAAGTTTATGAGAAGACACTCCCTACTCATGGTAATGTAACTTTCTTGAAGTTCACAAAGAGACTTCGTCGATATCCAGAACAGTGCCTGAGGTGAGATGTAAGATTCTTGATGTTGTTTGTTTGTCACATTTAAGATGGAAAGATATGAAAAGAATATTTCATCAGAGAAACCTGCAACCAACTTCACATGAATAATGTCAGAATTCTTTCTTGCCTGAATGGCACATTGATGACACCAAAGACCATATGTAACTAACTTTCAGTGTGAATTTCTTCTGTAAATGATAAATTTATGGGAAAGGGTACTCCTTATGTGGAAAATTCCCTATGCCTTCTCCCCACCCCCTCAATCATTTGCTAAGTTCATTTTCCCCTTCAGTCACCAAAAAGAGGAGGCTAAGATGATACTAGTGGTCATTTGCAATGAGTGAAGTTAACATGTTATTACGGTGATTGCAATAGAGGGACATTCCTGTCGGTCAGTTTTAGTTCCTGAAACTATGACAAAAGTGTTAATGTGATTTGATATGGGTATGATCATGATGTTACTTTGTCGTATTTTCTCTGTGAATGATTCCGTTGGTATGGAATGATTCCTCTGATCATCGTAAAAAAAGCCCATTCCATGGCTACTTTTTTACACAAAAGAAATACTTAAATTTGTACCAATTTGGCTACTAAGTGAGGTAAAACAAAATTCCAATTTTTTTTTTTTGTCATTACTTCATGAAGGTACTGCTGGAGTGGAAAACCTCTCTTAATGTCTGCCTTCCCTACTGGTTTCTTTCTGCCAGTTTGTCAGTATTGTGGAGCTACAAGAATCTTTGAGTTTCAAGTTATGTCTTCTCTCATATCAGTTCTGAGATCTTCTCAAAATAGAGGTAAGTCAATTCACAAGTCTTTAAACAGTTAGTACAAAGTATAAATGACAATGAGTTTGGTTTCTTTCCTCAGTATTGACATTACAAAGTCACATTAGAAGTTGAACTGAAAAAAAAGCAACCTCCTCTTTTGACTCCTTCACTGTTGCTTGTTTTGTTGTAATTGATTCTCTAAAAGACAAGAAGAGAACCAGAGGGTAAATGAAGTGAGTTTTCCAGGAAAATTATTTAACGTAACTGGGAGTGGTTTAAGTGTCACATCTTGTTTTGGTGCAAAGAAACCAGTGCGAAGCAAAATCTTGTTATAGGTGGCCATTACTGCAAAATATAATTTAAATTTTTTAAATGTCTGTTATGAAATATGAATGTCAAAATAACCAACTATCCAACTTACAAGGAAACATTATTTTTGACATCAAAATCAGCATCATCAGAATGTAAAATGTAAATTCAATAACAAATGAAGTGATACTGATATTGATAGCAAATTCCACAGAAAACAGAAACAAGCCATACAGATTAAATATCAATTAGAACAATTTCTGAAGACTAAAACTTTCTGGGCTAGAAGCAAAATGACTATGCAAGCTGTGAAGATTGTGAGTAATAATTTGATCTTCTCCATTTCTTCTCTGTAGATTCAGCGTTAGATTTTGGTACTCTGTTAATCTACAGCTGCAGTCAAAGTTGTTGGTCCGATGGTTGCACAGTCAGAGAGGAATATGCAGTTTTACAGAAAGATCCAGACCATGATGTCATCGGACATTTATGACAAGAAATAAATGTTACTGTCAAAGTGGTCAGCTTAATATTCATGGTTTAACACAAGATATAATCATATTATTTATAACATAACTTCCAATGTGATTAAAATGAAAACAAATAGATATACATAATGGATGCTTTTTATTTGCGCATGTCAACTTCGTTCTCAAGGTTGACAATCCAACTCTAGACACCTGCCTCTGTTCGCGATGTTACAGCTCCTCCCTTCTGATTTGCTGGCTTCCTCACCAGGTGTACATGGCTGCTACCTCACCAGGTGTTCATGACAGCTATGTTCATGGCAGCTACCTCACCAGGTGTATGTGGTGGCTACCTCACCAGGTGTACATGGCAGCTACCTCACCAGGTGTTCATGGCAGCTACCTCACCGGGTGTATATGGTGGCTACCTCACCAGGTGTTCATGACAGCTATGTTCATGGCAGCTACCTCACCAGGTGTATGTGGTGGCTACCTCACCAGGTGTACATGGCAGCTACCTCACCAGGTGTTCATGGCAGCTACCTCACCGGGTGTATATGGTGGCTACCTCACCAGGTGTTCATGGTGGTTTACCTCACCCGGTGTATATGGTGGCTACCTTACCAGGTTTTCAAGCCGGCTACCTCACCAGGTGTTCTGGCAGCTACCTCAACAGGTGTTCATGGCAGCTACCTCACCAGGTGTATATGGTGGCTACTTCACCAGGTGTTCATGGTGGCTACCTTACCAGGTGTTCAAGCCGGCTACTGCACCAGGTGTTCATG
The DNA here is from genome assembly GCA_020650975.1 of Apostichopus californicus. Lineage (NCBI taxonomy): Eukaryota > Metazoa > Echinodermata > Holothuroidea > Aspidochirotida > Stichopodidae > Apostichopus > Apostichopus californicus. The sequence continues at coordinate 36,141 of JAIPMN010001850.1, read as the reverse complement.
GTGGCTACCTTACCAGGTGTTCAAGCGGGCTACCTCACCAGGTGTTCATGGCAGACAAAGACAATAGGAGAATTTGAAGAAGGTTGGTGAAAGCAATAAAGGAAGGATTCTTCGAGTTGGGACAGGAGTTTGATCAAACATCACGTTATTGTTAGATTGACCTCAAGGGATCGTTGAGAAAAATGATGCAGTAGACACTTTTAAAGGTTAGGTAACCTGTGTTCATCTGTTACAAAATCCCTTTTTACTGTGTCGTCAAGAGAATGCTCTTTCTGCATCATGTTAAAAGCATAGCACACAATGGAGGAAATTCAATACCTTGGAAATATTTCGATCTTGATATTTGAAAGAAAAAAGTCCAATATGTTTCTATTAAATTTTGCATTGCTTCTGAGGTACTGACCTTTTGACATATTCTGTTTTCTTGAAATTATTAAAGTGCACCGTGCAATGATAGTTTTAGTTGCTTATTGTACATAAACATATATTTTTGTCAATGAATCATCTTTAACTTGTACTATTTTCTTGTCAATTATATTGGGCTGAAATCACACTCATCTATTAGATGTGTGTACTTTTTAATATTCACACCATAATTGTACTTGGTTAAACAGCTGCCTGGTCTTTTCCTCCAAAAGGAATGTTTTATTTATAGAAAGTGTTATTTTAGGCTCGCACAAATTTGCAACCAGAAATAATTTTAGCACTACACATGATTCTCACATCCTCTGAAAATGGACTAGAAACATTTCCTCACGTCAGAATTTCAATTGCAATTTCAAAAGGAAGAAATACAAACATGATATACTTTAAATATGTCATATTTATTTCATACCTCCGAAGTGACCAGCACCTCCGACCATGATAGAATACTCACAGATGATATTCAATATTATCAACAGTTGTGCATCATTACTTGCCAATATTTTCCGACTCAATATTTCCACACACAAATTTGCAGCCTTTGGCTTCTAGTTGGTGAATAATAGTTTACCCACAATGCATTTCACTTTACCAAGCCTTAAAAGAAGTCATCATCTTTTTGGCAGATTTACATAATTTGCTGGTATGACAGCAGAAACAAGGATGAATGACAACCACATTTAGAGACTACATTTGAAATAACCTCTAGAAACAAACTCACTCATATGTCAATATTGTCTTCGTAATTTTGCATAGATGTGATAAACAACAGTTTGCACTTAACCAAAAAAGAAGATTTGTAGAACTGCATCCCAATAGTGAGTTTACATATAGCAGTGTGGTATTTGCCTTCTCATTTGCTGGACCTATGTGACCCCCTCCCCACACCTTTCTCCACCTTCACCCCACCCTAAACCCCTCCTTTACCGACAAGTTAGTGGTGCAATCAAGAAAACAGGGAAGAAAGACAAAATGAATCTAGTGAGAGAGAAGTGCAATAAACCTCATTTGATAAAAAATCTGACATCAGAAACTGCTTTTTCTCCCCCTCAACGTCCACCTCTCCTTTACCACTTACTCTCTCTCACTGCCTCATCTTCACTCTTCCACCCCCCCTTATTCCCCTCCCCCAACATCACCGTCCACATCATGCTATCGGAAGTGTCACATGGTTCATGATCATACTATTCCTTTAAAACCATAGTTTCAAGAATCTGCTGCTTTACATCACTGTTTGTTCACTGTCACTGATCAGTTAACGATCTACAGCGATTCTTTACAGACGACCAATAACAGATATTCTGTTTTTTTAGCCAGATGAAAGCAACATCATACACGCATGCCCTAAGGAATTGTATAAAACCTTGGGAATGCTTTCAGCAGAACAGCTCATTTCATGGCAATTCCAAACTAACTCCAAAGTATGCCATAAGTATATAACATGAATGTAACTACCATGAACAGTAAAACAATGACATTATGTTACATGGAAATGTTATAGAATTAAGGAACACTGATGGATACTCATAGCAATTTGATATTTAACACTCATTATCAAGTGATATTACATTAAGACCTTTTGGATAAAAATGAACCAGGACAGACTCTCGAATGGGATATAGCTACAAAGAAAACTTATAGCCATTACACCCTATGAAGTCAGACCAGTACAATGACCGACATGACAAAACCCTTTGTGCAATTACTTGGAATGTCCGTCTAGCAGCTCGGTTCTCTTTCTCTCTTTCTTCCACGATTACATTTCAAGTCCTCAGCGACCAGAAGTTACACCATTCGACCCTAAGCGGTACGACTGACAGAATATATGTATTATAACTTATGTCTTCATTGACAACCCTGTACTCTTTATCCACGGATTTGAGTGCCTGCCAATTGCTTGATATCTTGTGCAACTGAACCCAACCCTGTATTACCCTGTGGTGCTTATACTGGTACTACATAATCATATGGATACCACAAAAGCGAAAATTCAAAAGTTTGACAACACAAAAGATAAAGCTACTAGATGCAAACATCTGCATACGTACATAGTTACATTGTACTATCGTTCGGCTTCTTAACAGCTTAGCAATGTCATACCATTGACAAAACAAAACATTAACTGATAGATGCCAACATCTGCATACTTGCATAATTTTCCTATCAGATAGCTTTACCGAACAACTTAGAGACTTAGTATTTCTTCCAAAATAAAATTTCTTGTTTGACAATGAGAGTGAAAGACTCTAAACAAGTACAGACGTAAAACAAAATGAAACAGAACATGAAAAGGATAATTTACTTTGAGGGAAATTTTACATTTCATGGCCACATTTGAGAAACAAATTCTAAGTATTCGGGTGAAGTGTACAATAAATCCTATGTTCTGTTTTCAGATACCAGCATTTGGTACAAACCAGTATATACCATATGACCCAGTAGCGGAGCGTCCATACAGTCAGGGGGGGCGGATGCCCCCCCTGACGGACTCAAATGGACTGCTGGCGCCCTTTTCAGCTTTTTACCACTTTTTACTTATTTGCGATTATTGACTTTTTTATTGCGCTCTCATCTACCTATCGACATTTGTCACATTTTGTTGGTGTAATTTTCTGACAAAATGGCGATAACACCTATTTATTCTTCGTTTATCTGCAAATTAGCAAGGCCCGGAAAGGGTCATTTCCGGCGATCTAGAGTGTATCTTTACTCAAAAAATTTCTGTACGCTCCGCGCCAACCAATGGTGGCGCTCCGCTTAGATAGTGTTGAAAGCGCCCCTACAGACCATTCTCGACCCCCCCTGACCAATACCCCTAGCTCCGCCACTGATATGACCTTACTAAAAAACTATAAAGTACTTTAGCTTGCTGAGTTAATCTTGGCAAATATTTTTAAATGAATCTAAAGCAATCATCTAAATGGTTAAAAATGTATACCCTTTGCCAGATGAGGTATTGAAGTTGTAAAGTCGTGTGAGAGGGCCATGGCCATGAACAAGACTAAAATCCATAAATAGAAAAATTATAATAATAATGATAAAACATCTTTGATTCACTATACCCCTGCCCCATCACCCTCCCTATAATGTCTAATTTCAAATATTAAATCAAGTTCTTTCTGTGTAAGTATATGAAAGTGTTCCGCCAAAAGAATTAAATAATAATGAAATCAGTGATTACTGTACTTAATAATGAAATAAAATGTATATAAAACTGTGTGAACTAAAGAGCTTTACCAATCTTATTATATGTGTATTAAGACTGAACAACATGAAATAGTTGAAATCAATCTTCATTAGGGAATTTGTAGGCAAGTAAGAAAATGCATAAAAAGAAGGCAGGATATTTCATTTTCCCCCCAACCAATGACAGTTAAAAAACGCCAAACATTTCATTTCTTGGCATTTAAAGCACCTAACCTTAACCTCACTGCTACTCGGTGGATGAAGAATTCCAATTTGTTCTGGTGCACGAAAGTACAAGAACGTGGGATGATGGGTATTAAACATTCACTCATCTAGAGACTTCAATACTTCATCTGGCAAACTTGGGTATACAAATGAAATTTCAGCAAAATTTTTAACCATTTAGATGATAAGTTTAGATTCATTTAAAAAATGTATATCAAAATTTTCTTCAATGAATACATTTTGTTCTTAATAAATTTGATTTTGATTTTCTGTTCTTAAAAAAATAAAAAAATAAAATCAATTTTTTATCTCCAGCCTCTTTTCTTTCTTATTTAGAATTTTGTTTAGAAAATAAAATAAAAAATGATTGCATAGTTTTGTTTTCCATACACTGAATTCAATTCAGGAAAAATATGATAACAACGACTTTGTACAACTCTGCCCAATGTTCTTGCATTTATCCTAAGTAGCTCTGGTCGGATCCATCCTGTAAGGAACGGAGTTATCACAACAATAACCATTAATTTGTTCAACACTGTTGTGCTAGTTGGCACTCTCTAAACAGTGCTTCTGTGACTCTACCTCTTTTAAAGGTTGCCCCTCCCACCTCTAAAAGTTACCCTCTTGTTCTTACGTCAATAAAATAGCGACATTTGAAACAATTCCCTTTCTGTTTAATAAGTAAATTGATGAACTGTCAGACAAACAAAGAAAGATGGTTAGAAGCATTTGCCTCTTGCTATAAAGGGAATGCAAAAATGATGAATGTAACAGACACTCATTAAGCAGAAATAAACCGAAAGTTCTACTTGTTTCTTCCAAGACACACCTGTAAACCAAATATGGATATGACTCATTCATAGGTTCAACCAATAATATTCTTAAAAATATATATTTTATTTACATTGTTTTGCTTTTGTTGCTCGAATATATGTCATTTTTGTTTTCTTCGATCAAATAGCACAATAATTCGGTATTAAACATTAACAGAGGTTTCATTTGTAATGTTGTCAAGCACTTGAAGCACTTGAACATATGACAAGTATCTCTGAGAAGAATTTGTAAAATTGAATTGTTATAAAAAAAAAATTAAAAAACAGTTAAATTGAATAGTTTTCAATGAAAGACATTGGTATCACAGTGGAACTGTGGTAAGACAAAAGACTTAAAGACAGTTGCATTTCATTAACTAATTTGCATATCTAGTACTGCTACCGCTACAACATTAATGTTGTCTCCTCACTTCTCTCTGTGCCCCCCCCCCCTCCATATGGGGGTCCATTATTACACTGTTCACTTCAATGGTGTACTTCATCTACTGTGAAACATAAATAAATCATACCACCATATGTAGGGTTTCGTTACTTATGTTTTTCTTTCCGGCGAGTAAATCTCACGAATATTTGCTCACTAGAAAAACCCATCTTAAACAAACTGTACATTCCCGTCGGATATTAAGTCAAAGAGATCTTTAACCCCCCAGGTCAAACTATCTACCACCAAGCATTAAAAGTTATATTTGTATTTCTGATGGAGAGAACGCCGACAAATTTCTCCGGTCGATAGGACTTCAACGAGAACATTTCTACATCTGCTGACGGAGGATTTTTTACATTCAGTGTGATGTCATGGAATGCACAAACTTAACACTTCCCCAAAACGTTTATCTACCTCATTCAGCTTTCACCACACGGCGATGTGCGTAACCGATGCAATTCCCCTTTCACTTTTATGTAGAGTGACTCCACTGCTGCTACCCTTTTGTGCCTGAAAAGTACTTTTGCTAGTTCAATGACCTTGAGGTCAGGCTTGGTCATTCCCAGAATATCTTGCATGGATTTATAGCGTTTCAGCTTATGAGCAATAATATCTTCCACTCCAAGGTCCTTGGCAATTTCGTAGAGATCCCCGCAGTGTTTAACGTCCTTCTCCACTAACTCTTCGAATTCTGGCATATTTTGAAGTTGGCAACTCCTAATGTCCAAACTGTTGTCTGATGTGCAAAACAAAATGAAGTACTTGCTATTAACCTTTGTATTTATAAATCTATGTATGGTAAATCCATGAAACAAATGATATTAATGATCGGCATGTCGCACACTACACCCCCCCCCCTCTCCCACCAACACACCTCACCCTTTCTCCATCACCTCATGGCTTCAGGTGAACAAAACAGCAAAAATGCATTGTGGTTCGATGATGTAACATGAGCTGTTTGCTGTGTGCAACATACTTGATCTTAATAACATTCAGTGAAAAGCAGTGTGACGTGACAAACAATAAATTCACAATGACACAGGCTGTCCTGAATTGACCATTGACCTCAACAACAGGCTTCTTGTACTAAATGTGATACATAAACATACTAAATATGACATCTGTACTTGTTGAAATATTGTGTAAAACATGGTTTTCACAATTTGACCCCTGGTGAACTCAAACGACCATTGACCTCTGCCCACATTAAGGCTTCTTGTACTCAATTTGGTACAATTAGATACCAAATGTGACATCTGTCCAAGCTTCCCTTGCCATATTATGTTTAGGAAGGTGCGTTGGGGTAGAGAGACAGGTAACAAGGAGTGTAGCAAATGTTTGGTTTTTTTTTTACTTCAAGTGACCTTTGACCTCCACCAAAAGCAATAATAGGCTCCTTAAATTTGACATGGTACATCTACAAACCAAATATGAGATCTGTCCAAGGTTCCCTGCTTGCAATATCATATTTACAAGCTTTTCACAATTTGACCCCTGGTCACCCTAAATTACCTTTGATCTCCACTAAAACAATAGCATTCTGGTACTCAATGTGGCACTTCTACACACCAAACAAGAAATTGGTCCGACCTTCCCTTCTTCAGATATTTTGTTTACAAGCTGGGCGTCACAAACGCACACACACACACACACACACACACATACGCCATCATGAATGCTAAGGTTAATGATAAACCAGAAGTGCCGGCAAGCAAACTTGATTACCGGTTTACAACCATCCAACTAACTAATTGGTTTACATTGTAAAGCATTCACAGGGTAACCATAAAACTTTAGCCAGTTAACTTTCTTGTTTGCAAAGAGAGAGCAAAGTTGTTGGTTCTTTTTGTACCACTTTGGGGGGGGGGTGAAACCTTCCCCTACAGATGCCCCTACCTTACCCTCCTTTCTGTTGGTGCTTAACTTTGCCTATGGCTATGGGCCTTTGTCAATGCATTTAGTCATAAAATTGTGGGTACTACATTTTTCATAAAGAGGAAGGGAGGGGATGGGGCGCAAGATTTCTTTAACATGTTACAGGGGATCGTGAAATATTTCCTCAAATGGCCCACATCTACATGGAACTAAAATGGCCCTTTCTTGTCCTCTATTTCCCATCAGTGAAGTGGTGTGAAGGGGTGGTCTTCACTGTTTAAAGGGTACCCCATCTCGTAGGAATTGGTAGAAAAAGAAAACTATGGACTCACTTTCTCTCAAGAGTTTCTGTAACTTCCCCAAGTAAGAATCTTCTTCTTCACCCGATGCCATGAGTTGCTGATTCTGTTTTACAAAGAAAAGAAGGCAAGGAAAACAGAACAAAAATAAACTTGAAACACAGAAGAATTGTTCTGGTGGGGTTTCACTTCAAGTGCCAGCAGGTTTTCTTTTGTTTCTTTGAAAGTTCTAAAGGCAAAATAGGTGAACTTATAGGTTAGGTGAGAGGCAAAGAGATGCAGAAAGAAACGTGGGGGAAAAGATGTGTTTGAGAATTGGTTGTTTTTTTTTTTTTCTTTCTTTTTTTGCAAATTTTCCCATGACCCAGCTATCTTCAAAGGCAGCAACCTTTTACTGAATATTATGTGACAACTAAAACTAGAAATATAAATTAAAATACAACCATCTAATTAATCAGGATTACAAGCTTGACATTTACAAGAAATACCAAGTGATCCAACTAGGGTATGTCATAGTTTTGTCTGAAGAAATTAGCCTGACATGTTGTCACAGGGTTTGGGGAAGGAGGAGGGAGGGGTCTATTTTAAATATGGTACAACAACATTTAATAAACATGTGAAAATTCAATGTAATACCAAGACCAAATTTAATGCTACAGGGTGCACAAATTTCCACAAGAGAAAGCAGCAAGACTTGATTTCCTCGCCAATTCGCGAGAAGAAATGCCTTAAGGAATTCCTTTCACTTCATGACATCATCATGACTAAATTAACTAACAAAATAACGCTATAAAATACACTGGTCAGGCCGTTTGGCGGATAGACAGATAGGTGAGCAGTGCTGCCCAATTTGACATCTCAATATGTATTCATTTTGGGGGAGGGGGGGGAGGGGAGAATGTAAACTGTAAGATCTCTGAGGAAGCGATCAATCAATCAATCAGTTTATCAATATGAGTATTTACCTCGTCCGGAACGGCGACCGCTGGATGTGATTCTATCATTCTGCATACACGTGCCATATTCTTTATCTTAGCGGCTTTGAACACCCTTTTCATCACATCAAATTCCGAAAAGTCATTCTGATCGATAACAGTTCTCACAAAAACAGCAAGAGTGCCTATGCTCTCGGCAGAATTAGGGGTCAGTTCATGGGCAAGGATGAAATATTCTTTGAGATTATCGAGAAAGACACCGTCCGTTTCTTGCTGAAGCGCCATCACCAAATCTGCAATGCGACCTAAAATTGTAAGAAAAAAGTCATCACCATACTTTGTTCGAGATAGCAAGCTCCAAAATTATACGCCGTTATTTGTTGACGGGGGTTTACTTCTCTTAAGCACTATTCCGATTGCCATATTCAAAACGACTGTCCAGTGTCGAGAAAAAGGAATAGAAAGCATTTTCAGCAACTTGATCCAGATTTGAAAACAGTTTTTAGAAATGATTAATGTTTTATGAATTCTAACTTTGTAACACTGCTAAAACCTGCAATATGAAGTCAATAGACACAAATTTCAGAATTGATAAGATATTCGTAGCGTAATTATTACTATGTTTTTCATCTCCACAATTTATGTGATCTTTAATCTTATATACCTGCAATGTTCAACACTAACTGCCCACTTCATCCCCCTTCGTGATATTGTTCGATATCTCCCTCTTTCCCTGTAAAGCCCTGTTCACAATGATTCTTCCACATTATGTCATACATTTCTCACACATCACACATAGCTTCCAAGCATTCTGAGCATCGCCAGTGTAGGGTTGGGGAGGGGGGTAGGGGTCTGGACGGCAGCTCGGATGTAGGTTCCTTGTTTATTCTTTTATATTTTCTTTGTAGTTCATTGAACAATTTGCTGTTATGTTTCCATACACAGTATCTCAAAAGCTCACTTGTGACAGAATTGCCATTTGTACAGCAAGCGCAAAATGGATAGGTTTGGACGACAATCTGTCTCAGCTAGAGCTCGCACAAAATTAATGGCTTTTTTTAATTGAATTCTAACCTGCTGGGTTAGGAACGTTATTGCTCTGAAGTTCGCCGTTAGGAACGTTATTGCCCTGAAGTCCGCCGTTAGGAATGTTATTGCCCTGAAGTTCGCCAGGATCTGCAATGAAATCGAGAAAGACAAAAGTTCAAACTTGGCAACATTTTGGATGACAGACAATGTCTTTCTTATTGACTAATGTTACTCTCATTGCCTCCCCTAGGTACCATTACATGATTCCCCCACCACCTTATCTATTATTCTCTTCTCTAGCCTGGCATACCTCTATTCAAACTCCTTTTTCATTAAGTCATTCATCTTCACATTCCCCTCTGCTGCCCTCCTATTCTTCAATTATCCCCTTAGCACCACATCTTCATTCTCTTCATCCAATTCTCCCACCCCCTCACCCTCCCCCCACACACACACCCTCCTGTGAGTACAATTCTTCTCTACCCATGCATGGTCTCTCAGCTTCACACGTTTAACAATCGACAGCATAAATTTGTTCGAAATTCACAGTCGTGAGTAGTGAACAGGTTACTTTGGGCAGGAGGATCGTATACAAACAAGTTTTCTTTTCCATATCCTCCATGGAAATTTTTTTGGTTTCCAAATAAAAAAAAGTTGGGGGGAACTAGATACGTAACTTGAGTTCCTATTTGCCGTGGTATAATACTGTAATGAATAATAACCGATTGACCTGTACAGAAAGGTCACAGACAGGAACAATGCATGATGGGCAGAAGTCATCTTCTGACTAGCTTATTGGACCATTAGTACGGGTGAGTAAGTAAGTAAGTAAAACTTTATTGATCCCAAAGGGAAATTCAGGCAGGAAATTCAGGTGTATCTTTTACCCCCACCCCACCCCCCATCCCTCCCCCAAACAAAACTGCATTAATGATGTTACCTTGCAGCATTCCCATCATCTCTCCATCAAATGGATCTGCAACACAGAAATTGGAAATGAAGATACATTATTCATACGGAAAAATCAGACAAGAAGTCATTGTTTTTTTCGGTCGGTGTCAAAATACACAAGGTTTGGATCGTGACTGCAGACACACAGAATTGAATATTCTTTTCACATGATTATTGTCACATTTTCAGGTTATCAGCAGGCAGTATTTCTGGCCACTGAGTCGTACAGTTCAAAGGACAGTCGGTTCACAGCTCACCGCCCATTGACAGAGCCCACCCATGCATCGATAACTGCATAGTTAAGGTATAGTCTTAGGTGAGTGCTGGGAACTCGAATGTGACCTCTTGAGATTAATCATCACACAGGAATGAAGGTGAGTCATAATAGTGGCAATGACACAACAAATTTAGCAGAAAATGAACAAAGCAATTAGAAACTTCAATCTACAGGAAGAAACCTCAATTTAATGACCACAGTTCAGAGTCGGGGAGGGAGGATGGGATAGTGAGCATTCCTACATCCTCCGACCAACCCCCCCATTTCCCCTGCACCCCCATGCCCTTTATAAATTTACACCACCACTTGTAGTAATGTATATAATAGCCACATACCACCATCAAGTCTAACTTCCCTGGTCATAGATGCATTGCCTGACTTTCTTCTTATGCTCCGAACCCCTGCAGATAGAGACAAAGAGAGCAAAAAATAAGTGAGCAGAATGCTAGAAGTGTTGGAGTCATTACTAAGGACAGAAGAATGACATATATATGTACAGATGCGAAGAGCTGTATATCTTGCTATAAACCAATCTGAAAATCTCTGTTATAATTACAATGCAAGAGACATACATAACTACAAATTTATATGAATCATTTAATCTTTACCAAATGATCTTCCTTTCCCCTTAAAAGAATTTTTTTTTTTTTTTTTTTTTCATATTGAAGAGAACAATATTCAACATTTCATTTCAGAATTGATAAGATATTCGTAGCGTAATTATTACTATATTTTTCATCTTCACAATTAACGTGATCCTTTATCTAATATACCTGCAATGTTCAACACTAACTGCCCCCTTCACCCCCCCCCCCCTTCGTGATATTGTTCGATATCTCCCTCTTTCCCAGTAAAGCCCTGTTCACAATGATTCACATATATATGTACAGATGCGAAGAGCTGTATATCTTGCTATAAACCAATCTGACAATCTCTGTTATAATTACAATGCAGGAGACATACATAACTTTTAAAAATTTATACGAATCATTTAATCTTTACCAAATGATCTTCCTCTCCCCTTAAAAGAATTTTTTTTTTTTTTTTCATATTGAAGAGAACAATATTCCACATTGTTAGCTGAAAACCCCATCTCAAAATCTTGACCCTAACTTGAGATTTGGTCGATTGAATGTAACCTATTTTGATTGGCTAACCCTCCAACTACTCCAGGAAGCTTGATCACAGTAGGGGCTCTAATGGTGTCATCTGGGAGAAAGTTCTTCAGATGCTTTCCTTAGGCTGTTATAATCTTCTTGTTTATTTTATCCTTGAAACCTGATTCCATTGAAATCTTTGTTTAGCTGTCAAAGTTCTCTGTAGTATTTTTAATAGAGAACTTCACCTATGTGGACATAATGGTTGACAAATTATACAAAGAAAAGAAAAGACATTTTTCATCTAAATGTCCAGATGAAATTATCCATTCTGCTGTTACAAAGTTGCATTTACAAAATAAGCACAAAAATTGAACAATCCGTCATCTTTTACGATGCAAAATGCTACGAGGATGTGGTTTTTTTCGCCGAAAACATAATGAAAAGTTTCCGCATTTAGTCACTATTGAGGCGTGGTATCATAGAATTCATTACGATTGATATTTAATGAATTTGAATGTCTGTCAGTTGAAACCGAGAAACCTAGCCGGTCAAACTCTGTTCAATGGATAAGTTCAATTTGTATCCATGAGAGAGTGAAGTCAGATTGATAGGATACACTGAATAAACTCACCCCTGCACTGCCGTGATAAGTGATGATAAAGGCACTTTATGGAACAGCCAATGGTCACTACCAAGATAAGTACACCAACAATCGCTGCAGAAACCGGCATGAACATGTCAGGCCCATCGGTCACTGGCGGTGTGACGATTTCAACGATTTCATCTGCATCTACCTCAGGCAAACTAACATCCTTCGTGACGGTGGGCAGTTTTGTGATGGTAGTTGCGAGCTGCGGTGCCCAATCGGTGGCCTGTGTCGATGATGTGGGGTCGTCATTCTCACGGCTCAGAGTGGCCAACTGTGTTATGTACCCTTCTTGGACTGGAGGGGCCCAATCGGTGGCCTGTGTCGATGATGTGGGGGCGTCATTCTCACGGCTCAGAGTGGCCGACTGTTTTATGTACCCTTCCAGGACTGGAGGTGGCAACGTTATTTTCGGCTTTTGTTTGCAAGCTTCTGGTTTCTTACCGCGACTTGTAGAGCAACGTCGACACGCACCAAGCTTTTCAAAATAGCTGCGGAAGGAGACGGGACGAGATTTGGAATGAAAGAAACAGAAAAAGCATCGGATGCTATCAAAACATTTCTCAGTCGCAGTCGTAAATCGGCGCACAGACTCTCGCAACTTATCCAGACCATGCGAGTACGGATTTAACAAATCTGTTCAAACGATTAATGCCACTTTTCATGGCCGTGTTAAGAAATCGAGCCAATTTGTATGTCACTTGTAGAGAGCCATATAACTCCCCCAAATTTACCGGTTTGGATATATATACGGTATGAGTAACAAGACTAGTAATTGTCTCCGTGCATACTCAAGTGCTTTTCCAATCTGCCCGACCTACTGAATGGATAACGTTTAAGTAGCGCGCCGTGCTTGGCGACCGAGTGATCGTTATTGGATCAAAAGTTTGGTGAAATACACATAAGATCAACATCTGAATAGGGAAAGTGGGCAGGGTTCCCGATGTGGGATTTGAGGGTGAAGTGATAAGCTGTTACAGTGTTCAGTATGTAAGGTAGTTGGGAAAATTCAGTGCATAAGTAAACTAGGCATGGGCAAGAGAGAGGAACAGAGTCATCAGTGTTAAACCATTTCACACATATATAAGACAAGGATGCAAGCTATCAAATTTAAAATACAGACAAAACAATCATAGGTTTCGTTTTCTGTTATTTTTCACTCCAATTATGCTGAGCTTGGGTATGGGAGCTTGCCAAATTTACTTTCTCCTGAATGAATGCAGCTAATGTAAAAGCCTACACAATAGAGCAACCAAAAAGTACTTCACTCACATTCTGTTGTATCCATGCATTATTAAGAATTATACAACACCTAATTGTATTCTGGTCATTTGATTGGTCAATTGCTCGTTGATTGCATGCAAAATCCGCTCTATTCCACTCTATGAAATAGAACCATGGGTTATACTTTTTTGGTAGCACTTTTTTCAATGGTAAGAGAGCAGAGAAACCTGTCTGTTCCAAACAATCTGTTGCATGAGTGCATTTTACCCATCTTAATATAATATGTTGTATAAAACAAATAATGAATAGTTTCCATTCGTGCAATAGTGCAAATATTTCAATCGTTGAATGATGTAATTTGTTCCATTCAACTCGGCTGCGCCTCGTTGAATGGAACATTCCATCTTTCAACTCATGATATATTTGCACTATTGCACTCATAACCATTCATTATTTGTGTAATAACAATCGCATTCGACTTCATTGTTTTGAATTTCTTGAATAAAAAACCGCAATGCTATGGAATTTCAGTCTCTCAGTAAAACAGTCAGAAAATCAACAAAATGAATAAAGAATAAGAGATGACTCACTCGATGGTCTGCAAACCATGGGCAAAGACCCCCTAAGTGCATAGCTGAAAATTTTTTGGGGTGGGTTGCTGGTTTTTTTCCAGGCGTTGCCAAATGTTTTTTTCGCAGCTTATCGACAGCGATCGATTAAGGCATTTCGTTTATCGTCGAGTCGTAGATAGAGTGAGTTTTTTTTTAATGCTATTTTGAACATTGATTCTTAGGGGTGGGTTGGTTGGGGGGGGGGGAGGGATGTCACCGAGTGTGGCTCAATCCTCATGGAAAAATGGAAAAAGTTTGCGGATCACTGCTTATGACATCTAGTCAACAAAATATGACGCCTACTCAACGAAAATGAATGGTACATACTCTGGTCGACAGGCCCCACATACAGTGTCACTTGTCCGGGTACACCTGCTGATCACCACTCTATTCAGACAGTGCTGACACTGTTTACACGATGGCTCCACGTAATAATCTTCATCTTGGTACCATCCCGCATCACACGCCCTACAGCTCCCTGGCCCGATAGACTCTTCGCAGATCTGTACGGTGGAAATGTATCAAGTTTATTTATTAAGACTTCATAATCTGATGAAACGAGAGCCCAAACGGGCACACTAAGATATGGTTCCTTGCTTAATGGAATTATTAAAGTATAGAATACTGTTTTACAAATTCATGATGCCCATACGATGGCCAGCAAAAGGTTAAAATATGCGAGTAGCACCAGATGAACCTCCATCGTGGCTTTTCCTGAGTTTAATTATTAACTATCAATGTGCACATTTATTACTCTATGGCTCAAAGAGGAGACGTTTGCCGAGAAATATTCAAAGGTCCATCACTTGATGAACTACAAGTCTAGTTTCAGAAACTTGGAGGTCACTTACGTCTACTGCAGTACCCTTTCCACATGGCGTACACGAGTGGCAAGCCTGTTGGTCGTTGTTGTAGAATCTTCCTACAGGACAATCCAAAATGCTTCGAGGAAACACAATCTGAAAAGAGGAGAGAATCAGAGTATGGTGGAAACAGTATTGACATCCACATGTTGCAATAATGAGATTTTCACAAAAAAAAGAAACATAAACGAAATATTAAAATATATATATTTATTAAAAGATGCTGGTGTTAGGAATGCATACTCCTTGATAATAATAATAATAATAATAATAATAAAAAATAAATAAAAACCATATATTAAAGTGCTGTTATCATGAAATAAAACATGCTCAAGAGCACTGTACAAAAGAACCAATACCTGGAATATAAAATGACCAAACTTAAGAAAACCTAAAAGTAATAACAACAGCAATAAAAGTAAAAAATGATATACTAAAGACAGGGTTATAAACCACAATAAAGAACATAAAAATATAAATATACATTATAGATATTCCCTTCTTTTATTGACAAAAGACACATCTTTAAAGAGAAAAGAAGGAGGAAAAAAAAAACTGGTCACAAAACTGCTTATCATCTGCAAATGGCCTGTGTAGGTTATTGTTAGGTGGTGATGGAGGGTAGAAAGTGGGGGTGGGGGATGGGGGGGGAGAATGGGGGGAGCTCACATTTCAATCTCAGCCGGATGTTATTCATAGGGAAATGAAATGACAAAAGGTACGACTTAATAAAGGACACAGTTAAGATAATTGGAGTGGATAAGATTAGGCACAACCGAAGGATTGGGAGATGAAAAGGGATCAAATCAAGCCCAAGTGAAAAAAAAATGATTTCAACTGAACATCGACTGATTCGATTGCAACTGATTTACACATTGAAGGAAAACAAGAGCACAACAAACTTGTACATATTTATGAAAACCTGGTACACAAACAACTACATGATAGAGGAGAGCATGTACTGTCAGATTGAGCTATCAAAACAATTAATAATAATTAATAAGTGGCTTTGTTTTTCAAGCTCCCACCCACCATGAAATCATTGGCAACCAGGCCTAGAATGTCAAAGTTTTAGCTACTTGCTGATGAATGCCATTTGCAAAAAAAAAGAGCTACTGGCAAAAATATCTAGTTCTCAGTGACTTTATCCTGAATATCAACACACATAAGATTAAGTATACATGCGGTATGGCCTTTGGGGTGGGGTGGGGGGGGGGGAGTTTTTAGGTACAAAAATCATGCCATGTTCTTTA